>JAUCMX010000018.1:5516856-5579356 GCA_033459395.1 Hemibagrus guttatus
GAGACAAGGGGAGAGGTGAGGTACACCATCTCTGTGACAACAGCAGACCTGTACCACCACCCCTGCCTGATTCTCGTGGTGAGTGAGAGAAAGTATAGGCAGAGGATAGAGCAGCCGGTGTAGCAGTGTTCTGTGGTGGTATCCAGGTCTCAGTTAGTGCCAGAAAATCAAAGGAATAGTGGGAGGCTAAAGCTGAGATGAAGTCAGCCTTCCTTACAGCAGACTGGCAGTTCCAGAGCCCACCTACCACCACTGTTTGAGACTGAGACAACAAGGGAGGGTAGATGAGGTTTCTAGAAACATGACCTCTGCTTCGTGGGTGAGAATGCCTGCGTCTGTAAGAGGTAACAACAGAAATCGGTTTGAGGCACATGTCTGTGGTCTTGTCAAAGTATGAAAAGTGAGACTAAGGATGTAAGAACAAGAAAAAAATGACAATATTATTATACTATTTAAGTGAGTAACAGGTATTGACAAGGCAAACTGCAAACTGAGAACCTTCAATATAAATTAGTTAGCCCTGCCCACAATTCACACCCTAAGGGAGACCGAAACTATTCTTGATTAATCACCCGAGACAACTAGGAAGCAAAGATCAACAAGCTATACAATAACAGTTCAAATAACAACTCTAGAACCAACCACGTTAAACAAATCGTACACAAAAGTCGGAATTCTACCTTACCAGATGGGAACAGATTCAAATGAAGAGTTAAAGCACACATTCATTTGATGAAAGAGTAATCCTCCATTAATATCTTCTTTTAGAAAGTTAATTTTTTTTTTTCCTCTTTCACATTAAGAACATTGAGAAGTTTACACATTTCTGATTGTATTGTTTTTAGCTTCAAACATAAATATAGCTACGGAAATATTTGTAGTATTTAAACTACAACTGTTCTTGTCCAGAGCAGACGGATGCTTGTGATTGGTTGAAGCTCAGGATTTCCTCATGATTAGGCGATACCATCCAAACCTGCTAAAGGTCAATTAAATCTAGCATAAACATCATGCTAAGTGACTAGTCTTGCTTTTTATTTGTAATTTTAAAAAAAATCTAGCATCTTTTATTATCAACATTAACATTAAACTGCTAATTGGTCCCGGACAGGGCTTTTCAGCCAGGAAGATGGCTAGCGTGTATGTTCCGAGTAGAGGGACATGTCAGCGCAGGTGAACAAGGCCAAAGGGAGATTGGGGAAAAAGTGCAGCCATCTGTCCATGTTTCAAACAGCTCTTAAAACCCAACATCTGTTAAATGTGTTCATTTATAAGGTGAATCCTGCTGGAGAACATCATTACGCTACACAACCTCATGAGCTTCATCCTACAGAAAAACAAGCAATTTATCATTTTTTAGCAGAAGCCAAAAAAAAAAAGAGTTTACTCAGGACGTTAAGAATTTGTAGTTTTTCACTAGTATTTTTGTTTATATCTAGCTTACTAGGGGCAATAGAAAAGTTCCCAAAAAATGTTTTCTTTCACAAATGTTTAGATCTTAATAAATAATAATAATAATGATAACTACTTTTATTTTTTATATATATTTATTTAATTCCATTTATCCTTTTTTTTCTCAAAATAATGCATTGACAAAAAGTTTGGTTATTTTTTTTAATAATTATTTTTTTTTAACTTGCTAAATTAAATTTTTTATTTTCTTTTCATTAGCATTTTTGTTTATATCTAGCCTACTAGGAGCAATATATTCATAGAAAAGTTGCAAAAATATAATAAAAATGTTTTTTTTTATTATTATTATTTAAGTATTCAAAGTAAATGATGATATCAAACCCATTTCTGCTCTCTGAGGTGTTTATCTTCAACCACTGAAATACAAAAATTATAAAATTTCTCACAGGGTTCACTGTTCGTATTTGGTTATGTGTTTATTAAAGTGTTTCTTCTCGGATTATTTTCGAAAAAGCTTCTATTAACAGAACTTTAAGAGACAAGCCGAACGTCCCTTTAGGGCTCTAGATGGATGAAACGTCGATGCTGTAGAAAGCTTTTATTTTATTTTATTTCAGTCAGATTTTCCGGTTCAGTCGTGCTCTTGGAGATTCTCAAGTGTCTGGAGTTTTATTACACAGATTTCTTCCGATGTTCAAGAGAAATTGTTATTGTGCTTTTTTTAAATTAATTTTTTTATTTTAGTCGTTCTATTGGAAAGCAAAATAGAATTAAAGACAATCAGCATTTCTCCCAGTTTGGATCTTGTGCATTATCACGGCATGTATATTAACATATTCATTTATTATATCAACGTAATTTCAGTTCTGCTCCACCAAGTCAGAGATGATGAAATGTGCTTTAGCAATGGAATTATTATTATTCAGGAGGGGGGAAAAAAAGAAAGAAAAATGCTTTCAATCTGTTGGTGTAATGTAAAAAGCCTCTTTGCTTAGAGAGGAGGTTTGTTTTGCTCTCTTTCTGCCTCAGACGTTATCAGAGATGAAGGGGATGTGCTAATTAAACATTTGTCTCTGACATTGAAAAGCACTGAAAGGACGGCTTTTGGCTCCAACGTAAAAGGATGCTGGCTGGATTTTTAGATTTGGCTGTCCACTACGCTCGATCCCGCTGACCTTCATCAGGCACCAGCTGCACGGCCCAATTTGTGCTCGAGTTGTAGCGGTGCATTCTGGGTAATGACCCCTTTCACTGCGGCGCTGCAGTCAAGCTCTGACGAACACCTTTAACCTGAGTCCAGCCATGTAAAATCAACCCTCTGGAGGGGTGTGTGTGTGTGTGTGTGTGTGTCTGTGTGTGTGTGAATTCTCTAGTAGACGCTGCAGTTTCTTTTTTATTAACTGTTACGATTGAACGATCTGGATCAGTTTTAAAAGGGAACAGCTCAGTCAGTTTAGTTATGTAGCTAGTTATTCAGCCAGTCAGTCAGTAAGTTAGTAGGATAGTTATATACCTAGTTAATCAGCCAGTAAGTCAGTTAGTATGTTATTTGCTTAGTTAGATAGTTAGATAATAAGTTAGTTTGCTAGTTAGCTAGTCAGTCAGTAAGTATGTTAGTTATCTAGTTAGTTAGTCAGCCAGGCAGTCAGGTAATTAGCATGTTATTTAGTTAGCTAGTCAGTCAGTCAGCTCTAGCTAGTTAGACAGTCAATCAGTTTGTTAGTAAGTTACTTTGTTAGCTAGCTAGTTAGATAGTCAGTCAGTCTATTAGTTAGTTATTTATTAGTTCACATTTAAAACTGATTTGCTCTAAAGGTGCATTCGCGCTAGGCTTCTCGTTCCTTTGACTTCCATTCAGACGCATGCGAATGCTGGAAAGGATCTTTCGCATTTCGCTACGTTCCAAAGCTGAAGTTAGGTGATCTACGAAGAGTGAAAATATACTGACTATAATCACATCAATTCAGTATTTCATGTTTTAAGGTGGAAAAATAATTAATTAATCAATTAAATAATTAAAAAAGTACATTTATTTTAAACTACAAAAACTAAACAAGGCTAAATTAGACTAAAATTTTTTTTTAATTTGAGAGATTTGTCCAAAATTGTAAGATTTTTTCACTTCTTTTAATGTTTTTTATTTTATTTTATTTTATTTTATTTTATTTTTTTTAACATTAATGTTTTTACTCTACATTAAAAGTAACTATAAATAAATCAAAATGATCTTTTTTTAAATAATATTCCCTGAGGTATAAGAGGAATAAAACACTTTAAAAGGAAAATATGTGAGTGGTTGATTATTTCCCTCTAACAGCACGCTCTGGGTGTGATGTTAAAGATTTGTAGTGGAGCTCAGAGCATGTGCTGTGGCAGTGGCTTTCCTGTGCTACTCAGTAAGTCACTAACAGGCTGTTATGATGCAGGTTATGAGGTGACGACGGCTGTGTTATTTATTGATGGACACATACTCACACACACACTCACACTCTCACACACACACACTTCTGATGCTGCATCTGCGGGGAAGAGGCTTGCCGGTTATGATAGACTGCAGAACGTGCTTGTGTTTTATTAGACCAGTGCTGGAGTGCAGCCAGTAAACCAGAGGGATATGGAGGAGAGAGAGAGAGAGAGAGAGAGAGAGAGAGAGAGAGAGGGAGGGAGAGAGAGAGAGAGAGAGAGAGAGAGAGAGGGAGGGAGGGAGGGAGGGAGAGAGGGGCGGGGGGAGATGGGCTTATTGTAACATGCTGGATGTGTGTGTGTTCACAGGCCTGCTGTTCACTCTCTTGTAATTTCCTGTAACTTTTTTGGTCATGACAATAGTGAAATTAGGCATTTTTTTTTTTTGTGTGTGTGTGTGTGTGTGTGTTTTGCTCTGAAACAGCTAATGCCTCAGGACAGACAGCCTTTTGAAGCCGTTTTGCTCCAAGTGAACTTTTGCTCTCACGGCAAGCAGACACACACACACACACACACACACACACACACACAAATCCCAAGCCTACATAAAAAGCAGAACGCACCCTGCCCTGAAGGTAGCGCTTCTGCCTGGACCTGTGAAATGCACACACAGACACACAGCATATTTGTCTATCTCTCCATCTATTTCTTAACTTATTAATTTAATGCTTTATTAATTCATTAAGTTATTGCATTAGTTAGTCGGTCAGTCAGTCAGGTAGTTGGTTAGTATGTTAGTTTGTTAGCTAGCTACTTAGTCAGCCAGTCAGTCAGTAAGATAGACAGCTAGTTAGATAATCAGCCAGTCAGTTAGTTAGCTAATTGGTCAGTCAGTAAGTTAGTAGGTTAGTTATCTAGCTAGTTAGTCAGCCAGTCAGTCATTTAATTAGCATGTTATTTAGTTAGCTACTCAGTCAGTTAGTAGGTTAGTTATCTAGCTAATTACTCAGCCAGTCATTCGGTTAGTTAGCATGTTATTTAGTTAGTTAGTTAGTTAGCTAGTTAGCGAGTCAGACAGTTAGTATTTTAGGTATATAGCTAGTTAGATAGTCAGTCACTCAATTAGTTAGCTAGCTAGGTGGGGCTTTTTAAGAAGTCAGTCAGTCAGTCAGTTAGTTAGATCTGTCTCTACTTGTTATAAGACACCTTTAGTTTCTAGCCCCATAGAAAGCACACCTTCATGTTTATAGTCCTTGTGGCCAGGCAGTGTGTAAGACATGACACTCTTCCTTTATTCTGTGGAGAGAAATAAAGAGAAAGAAGTGGAGGGAAAGGAGGAGAATAACAAGTTCCCACAGAAGCACTTCCCTCTTTAACTGCAGCTGTGGTCCCTATGTGTGAGGATGGTGACAGGAACAACGTGCATATCATCTTTAGAAGCTGCTCTTGCTCAGTGGGGGAAAAGCTCGTTTCTCATTTTACTGCTGAATTAATGCTGTGTGTCTGACGGCTTCCCATCTTCCTCTCGCTCTCCTTCTGCTTCCTCTTTCTCGCGTCTTTCACTTCCAGTGTAGAAAAACACGACTAAAAAAGCCACTGTGCTTCTGTGACACCATGATAATAGTACACACTGATCAGGCACACTGCTTAGGGACTATATATATATATATATATATATATATATATATACATAAACACACAAATATATATAAATACAGGTGTCAGTGATTGTGTCTACACTCACACACACACACACACACACAAAAAAAAACCCCCCCAGGTGTCAGACATAAAAATCCTCTCAGAAATGATCAGAAACGCTCGCAGGTTTGCTCATGCTAGCTAACTCATGCTTTCTTATAGAAATCCTCTCAGAAAGCCTCTCAGGCTAACTCACGCTAATATAAGCAGTAAAGCACATGTTAAGCTTTAGATATGGTCTTTGATATTAAAAATCCTCTCAAAAATCTAGTCAGGTTATTTCATGCCTGCTAACTGACTAGCATTATCTGTGAAAATAAGGAACATTTGTAAATAGAGTTTAAGAATCCTGTCAGAAATTCCCGTAAAGGTTAGCTAGCTAACATTAGCAGTGAAACTAATGATGATTCATAAATAGTGCTTAGGAATCCTGTCAGAAATCCTGCCCTATTAGCTAATGCTAGCTGAATGACTGGAATTAGCTTTAAAAAATAATGAACTCCTTTTAAATACGACTATGTTCCCTCATGCTAACTTGTTGGCTTGATTTAGCGTTAAAATAGTAAACTTTTATAAATATGAGTGAAAGGTTAGCTAGCTAGTTAACAGGATTAGCATTCGCTTTAAAGCTTGCACAGATTTTTGAATGTCAGTCACAAATCCTTTCAGAAAAACTCACGGCTGCTTGCTAGTTAACATTAGCAGTGAATATTATAACTAATTAGCAGTAAAGATCATACACCTTCATATGTAACAGCTTATTTTATTGTGTTTATTTATTTATTTTAGAAATCATATTAGATTCTTTACTAGCATTTCTTTGATTAGAGCTAGTTCTTTGATGACCTAGTCTGCTAGCCCTTATATGTAGCATGTGCTGTAAGAAACATGGTGTTTGTGTGTGTGGCGAGACAGACAGAGGTACAAGCACGTGCGTGCGTGTGTGAGTGTGAGTGTGTGTGTGTGTGTGTGTGAAAGACGAGTTCCCTCAGGCCGAGCGCTGATGAAGAGTGGCAGGTTACTGCTGCTAGGTGTCAACACCTCTCACACACTCCGTGTTCAGAGCTAACCGGCCATGAGAGGAGCTTCATACCTGCAGACAGATGTGCAACACCATGAAGCTAGCGCTGGAGAATTACTTACCACAGCTCGCGGGGCTAATTCTGTGAAAGTTAACGAAATCAGTTCCAAACACGAAACTCTGGATGCTAGCCAACATTGTGTGTCGTATGTGTTGTGTGTGTTGTGTGTGTGTTTTTCCTTTCCCATGTTCCCAAATGAGCGGCATCTCCCCCCAGACAGGACTTTATTGGTGCCAGCGCTGGCGGCTAATGGTCCAGATGATGCCCTGTTTTAGGGGAACATAGATGTTGCGAGTAAAATATGGGGCTAATATTGGCTCGCTGCCGTTGTGTGATTGAAACAACAGGCTGTGGCCAAATCATGCTCATTTGTTTTGATGTAAAGAGAATGGAGCAGCAGAACTAAGCGGCTTCTGTGCAATTGTGAAAGCTGTAATAGCTTCCAACAGGTTTTATAGCCGAAATTAATAAACGGAAATGAGGATGCGCTGTTAGAAATCTTTCCTCTGCAAAAAATTAGCTCTTACCAAGCAAACAGCACAGCATGATTTATACAGTAATAATAATAATAATAATAATAATAATAATAATAATAATAGTAATAAAGCCATTATATAGCAAGTATATAATTGAATCAATTATATTACATTATTTTTAGGCATTCAAACAATTTTGTTACTATAACTATACTATACTATAAATAATTTTTTAATGAAAATAAAAATTACAACGTATTTAATATTTTAGATTTCGACAGTTTAAGTTTTGTATTTTTTTCTACAAAATTGAAGTGTTTTATTTTTATTTTTTTTATAACATTATAAAATATATCATACATTATTAATTGTTTAAAAAATAAATAAATACATATTATTTATAAAATAATATGTATTTATTTATATTTGTTTATATTTATGTATATATATAATATTTTTTAAAAAGTATGTAAATATTACTATACTTTTCATTGTAATACTTCTTTATTGAGGATATATGACAAAAAATAAATTAAAAAAATAATCATTTAAAATTACACAAGACACGTAATCAATTGTTTATTCATCTTTTAACTAATTTCACACTAGAAATGTATGTTTTTTATTGTTTTTTATATACGCGTATATTATTTTCTTGAACAAAGAAAGTTTAATGGCAAGCTTTCAAACTTAACATTTTTTTATTTTTTTTTTGTTTGTTTGTTTGAAATTGCTCCATTTATTTATTTGCTTAATTCTAATATTCAATTATTCAAACAAATGATATTATAATGGAATTAGCCAAATTTAAACTGAATTAAATCTATTAAATTTTACAAATTAATATTAAATATTAAATATTATAATTATTTATAATAATTCTACAGTAAGGAACATTAAACCAGGTTGCTTATACTGATGAGGTTTACATGTGTTAAAGGTACAGTTCTTCTTTTTGCATTTCATGTTCATGCTAGGAATGTGTGTGTGTGTGTGTGTGTGTGTGTGTGTGTGTGTGTTTTATGAGAAAGCGAGGCATTGAGGAGGTGTAAGGGGTAAATGTGTGCATGGGGTGAAATGTGTGTATTTAATAAAGTGATGAGAGATGGGGGAAAGGAAATTGCCGTGGGCTCAGAACAGAAGCGCATATGAGCTTGTTTACACATGTTCTGTCTCTCTCTCTCTCTCTCTCTCTCTCTCTCTCACACACACGTCGCACACACACACACACACACACACAAACACAGACTGGCAAACAGTCTCTTGCACATATGCACTAAACAAGCATATGCAGGTGAGTTTATCGTGTCGCCTCATCTCTTGTCCCAGAAACACTGATTCCGTAGGAAGTTCCTCTTGCAGGGATTTCAGAAATCCCTTATTAATTAGACAAACACACCAGAGGTCACGAAAACATGGAACTAAAATCCCACTGCCTCGCAAAAACTCATTAACATGACTCATTACATATACACATTACTCAGATACATATGTGTGTGTGTCATGTAACTGTGTTATAGAAAGTGCACTCTCATGTCCTACATTACCCACAATGCCTTTTGACAACCTGCTTATTATGGTGCAGAGGGATTTAGCCCTCGCTTTATCTCTTCCTATCTAACAAGAACGATGCAGCGGAGCTTTAGTATTTTAGTCTGTAAAGCTCTCTTCTCTACCTGTACACAAACAGATCAGATTCCAAAGCTACAGCTTTCACACGCTTATACGGTTGTGTGTCATCTTGTAGGTAGCCGATTAGCCAAGGTAAGTCTCGGATTAATTGAGCTTAACTTAAGCCTTAAGTCTGACTTGAATGACAAGGAAGTTGAAACACCTCTTTTACCTGATTGGTTGCAAGTTGATGATCAGCTTTTGTTTTATGGATATAAGGAGCCACAGTTTTTAATATTTGCAATATTTCTGCTAACACACACACACACACACACACACACACACACACACTTCCAAATTGGCTCTTTTCACTCTACTGGCCCTGTCTTTTTGCTGCTGCTGCTGTCTTTGGATTTTGTGAATGGAGTGTGTGTGAATTATATCTGTGCCTGAGCTGGAATTGTGCAGTTAATTGTGTTTTATTGTGTGAGAGAAACAATCGAGACTGAGCTGTTATTTCGGGAGGTCCACGAGGCTGGACACACACACACACACACACAAACACACAAAGGCATTGCACATATCTTCAGACTTCATCAGATCACCATTAATGAGTATGGATTATTTCTGGCTTAAAATTCGTGTGTGTGTGTGTCTGGAATGAGAACCACATTGTTGATTAGTTTCCTATAATTTTAGCTAACATACTGACCGTGTATTGAATATTACAACTAAATGGATTAATAGATTTTCCACACGCGACGGAATAAAAATTATCCAAGCCACGCCCCCGCCTGGTTTTCCCGCCCCTTTAAGCATTACTCAATCAGCCAATCAGAGTCAAAGGTAGAAGTTTCACAGAACTGCTTCTTCTAAGTGTTTGTCCGACCTTAGGAAGACTTTGGAAAGCCATTCCGAAACATAAATCCGACTTTAGTAGTGCAGAGATGCAGAACAGCACAGCATTGGAGCCAAAAAACAATGGCCTCGTTCTGCTGCCAAACCACACAGCAGCCTGGGAAAGGAATGTCACTGTGCAACTCTATCACAGAGCGAGCTAACAGAGACGCTCACACTCAACGTCCTCGCTTTGTGCGCTGGCTGGAACACTGCACACTTTTGTTCCAGCCAAGGAATAATGTGCTCATACACAGAAACACCAGGTACACACACACACACACACAGAAAACCTATCCTAACCCTACCAAGGGATGAAAGTCTCCCTTCATTTCTATTTCCTCCCCCCGTTCCTCGCACTTCAGAGCCTGCCATCTCTCCATCCACCATATGTCCAATAGTTTGTGCCCTCGATTTTTCACAGGTGTAGGTGGACCTGCGCTCAGACTCTGGCTGTCTCACGCTCTACTTTCCTGGCTCTGGTTTTCATGCCTATATTCAACAACACTCACTACTTTATTTCTAGTTTTCATGCATCATGACAGCTAACAGCTGACACAGGTGTACATTCTTCCCTAAAAAAAGAAAAAAACTCTCCACACCAGGAGGGAGCAGTAGTTAAGTAGCCTTAATTACTTCACAGTGAAATTCTTTCTTCGTATATACCATCCTTGGAGGTTTGGGGGTCAGAGCACAGAGTCAGCCATGATGCAGCTTGGCGGGGCGAAGCCCCATCTTCCCATCAACGACCCACAGCCTTAACAACCTGAGCTACCATCACCCTAGTAATCTATATTATAACAGTCTAGCAGTCTAGTATAAAATAAAGTACAAATCATGTCCCAAATTGCACACTACTGTATAACTGTTTTAGGTAGTCATTTGGGTCGGAGCTAAGCAAATGAACCATTTTTAAAATGGAAGAATTACCATTTTTGAGGGAAGAATATAGCAACAGATAAGTAGACCTTATTAGATAATGCTGTATTGTCCTGAAACCGAGATTACCGAAGCCTTTCCAACTTTCATGTAGGAATTTCAAGTTGAAGAGTTAAAAGGTGGCAAAC
The DNA here is from genome assembly GCA_033459395.1 of Hemibagrus guttatus. Lineage (NCBI taxonomy): Eukaryota > Metazoa > Chordata > Actinopteri > Siluriformes > Bagridae > Hemibagrus > Hemibagrus guttatus. The sequence goes on from JAUCMX010000018.1 coordinate 5,527,507, forward strand.
ACAGGATACCTTTCTGTCTTTACGATCAGGAATTACAAGAGGAGGTGGAGTTTTCTTTGTTTTTTGGGGCATTTCTTAGCTTTTTTCTGACTTTTTCCAGGTAGGAATTCCAGATTTCTGGGACATTTTCTTTCAACTAGGATCAGAGAATGGAAATTCTGAGTTATGACTTTCATTCGCAGTTAAAAAACAGAACAGACCACGCCTTTAATGGTCAAAGGTATGTACTATAACAGGTCATGTACTATAACTGTAAGTGTGAACAACTGGGTGACTTTTTAATGGTATTAAATGTAATAAAAACTATATAGTTATAGACATTAACAGGAAAGATGTGGAGTTACAACAGCTAGAAATGTAAGTCTGGACCCCCTGATAAGACTTCCTGTAGGTGTATGCTTCAGGCTGGTTAGATAAAATCAATCTTTCTTGGCCAAAGTAAAATGTTTGTCTCACTTCTGCGGGTATTCGTGTCAGATAAATTGCCTTCATTGGAGAATTGAGCATTGCCCTTCTGCCCCATCCACCTGCAACACCACTAACAAGAGAGACAGATAGGGAAGTAAAATACACATACGAGGAGGAGGAGGAGGAAGAAATAGCCTACATAAAAACAAAGACTGATGAATATGTGCAGCTGGAAAGGACACCATTAGCCAGACTAGAGAAGGATTCTGAAAATGCAAGCTTTGGCAAATGTGAATAAAAATCATTTGCACAAGCAAGTCATTTGTAATGATAATGATGGTTGTGTTGGAACAAATGAGATATTTGTGTACATGTGTGTGTGTTGCATCATCCTGACTGACACCGAGCACATTCATTTTCCGTATCGGTATACAGCGGATATCAGAAGAGTGCCAGCGAGTGCCTGGAAGTCCAGTCCCTAGCCTGACTGATTGCAGTTGTTGTGCCATTGGCCATGCTGAACGTGCTGAGCGAGATTGCTTTCTCTGAATATAAGAGCAGAGCAAAAAAAAAGTGCCAAATCCCTCCGGAGCCGAGTCCGGCCAGAGGCCATGGTGTCTCCTCTAAAGTAGAATGCATTGAGTGAAGACTTTCAATCTAACAGCAGTGCAAATTTAAAGAGACGAAAAAGAGAGAGAGGGATGGCGAGTGATAGAAGCCGCAGGTGATGAGGGTGCAGCAGATGGATATCGTACGAGGCCTAGTGTGAGAGATTGAAATAGTGGCAGATAGGCTAGTACGGAGGATCGTGATGGAAGAAAGCAAGCCGACCTGCAGATTGAGACGGAGACGGTGGCAAGCGGATGGGGTGGGAGCTGAAAATCAAGAGGATGAAGAAGAAGAAGAAGATGAGGACGGATAGAGTGATGGATCAGTGAAGGACTCTGTACAGACTCCATGCTTATGCTCTTGCACGTTAGTTTCAAATTGACTTGAAATGAAAAGTCATTCACAAGAGGACTGGGTGAGTTAGGAGTCTTCAGATCACTCGTACTCTCAAAGGATCACGATCAAAGTAGGGCTCCAGGATGCCCAAGAGTCCCTCTAGTTAAAGTGTGCTGTCTTTAAAGCCATGTGACGTAACGTACTGTTAGTATGAGGTTTGGGACACAGCCTGTGTACTTTGTAGTATAAGGAAGGAGTTTAAATAAATAGATGCATAGTAAAATAGTAAAGAAAAGGGACAGAATTAAACCCTAAACAGATTTTTAATCATAGTTAGATTTCTACACAATACTGTATACTGTCTACTTTATCAGTGTCTCAAGAAATGTTACCATTTTATCATTCTTAGGTTGAACTGAATGTGTTAAATCAGCTGAAACATCTTTATTTGAGACACTTGTTAACTTTGGGAAACATCTTCAGAGTTCTTGCTGTGGTCTCTGTGGGGCTGGGACATGAAGGACATGTTGACCTGCTAGACTGTCTAGAGTGCTCTCTCTCTCTTTCTCTCTCTCTCTTCTTGTGAGTTATTGGGTTATTTTTTTTTTTTTAAACAGTTTGAGTGGTGTGATCTGGGCTTTGCTCTCTAAGGGGCTACAGGCTAAGAGATGTGACAGAAGTGCTCTCAGCTTGCTAATGTCCCTCTCTGTCTCTCCAGCCTTGATTGATGGATAAATAGATGGATGGATGGATGGATGGATGGATGGATGGATGGATAGATAGATAGATAGATAGATAGATAGATAGATAGATAGATAGATAGATAGATAGATAGATAGATAGATAGATAGATAGATGTCACAATTGAACTTATATTACTTATTACTGAGTTTAACATGATGGTACAAAATTATGTAATTAATATCTACGTGCAGGGATGTTATTGTATGGGCAAATGGTTTACATTACATTTATGGCATTTGGCAGACTCTCTTATCCATAGCGACATACAAAAGTGCTTTGAATACATTAAACTACATTAACACTGGTTCACTAGGTCACAGACTTAACATACCATCAGCTCAAAGCAAACGGGGAAAATAAGAGCTAGTTTAAGTGTTTCGGGAAGAGGTAGGTCTTCACCCGTCGTTTGTCCCGTAATTTGTCAGTGACTCAGCTGTTCGGACATCTAGGGGGAGTTCATTCCATCATCTCTGTGCCAGAACAGTAAATAGTCTTGACGTATATCTACCTCTTACCCTTAGAGATGGTGGAACAGTCGAGCAGTGCTAGTAGATCTGAGGGAGTGTGATGCAGTGTGAGGAGTAATAAGAGCGTTGAGGTAAGAGGGAGCTAGTCCATTCTTGGCTTTGTAGGCAAGCATCAGTGTTTTGAATCTAATGCAGCTACCGGAAACCAGTGGAGGGGCGCAGCAGTGTGCTGGTGTGTGAGAACTTTGAAAACAAGTCACGCAGCAGGTTGAAAACAAGTCACGCAGCTGCATTTTAGATCATTTTCAGAGGACAAATTACATTCAGAGGTAGAAGTGGTTCAACAATTGGGATAAAAATCTAAATATGTAAATACAAACATTGGTTATATTTATGCACGGTGTCAGATCTGGCATCTCTGTTCTTTTTAACTCTTCTTCTCAGAGACCAAAAAATGTTTTTGTTGAGTCCATGATGATGATTGAGTGTCTTTGTCATGTCCCACTCTACAGTGGTGGTTAATATGAAGCTCATATGAAAGTAGACACTCAGGACTTTAAGAATTTGTAGTGTCTCAGAAGGATTTCTGTTTTCCCCTAGCCTACCAGGGGTGATATATTCATAGAGAAATTCCAGGTTAGCCTTTTTGTCTACACAAATGTTCAAAGTAAATGTTGATATCAAACCCATTTCTGCTCTCTGAGATGCTCCAAGTGCTTGTTCATCTAAAAAGCAGCTCAAATTTTATCATCAACCAGTAAAATTCTGTGTAAGGTTATCCGACAGGGGGAAAAACACACGTCTAAAACACACTGAAAGCCAACAGATTCGTTTTATATCAGACTCACAGCCAGAACATCATCCATTAATAGACACTATATAGCTGCTATCCTTGTGGGCGCAGGCACAGGGCTGTTCTGGTTACTGACTCTTCACCAGTTCGAGTGATATACCCACTCCACGGTAGTCTCGTCTCCTGAATCTTGCGGACGATCGACTACACCCTCTTCCGCTTCCTGATGTCATCGTTCATTGAGTGGTTCCATGTGGTGACCTCAAGGCTCCTTTGAAGCATTCACATTTCCATCACGATGACAATACATCAAAAAGTAGTCCCATCCCTGAATGAGGAAAAGTACCATTTTGTTTAGTTTGTAGCATAAATTGACAACCCAATATCTAACCATAGACCTCCACTGTAAGGAAGATTTAATTAAACAGGCTTTTCTCATAACATGGATACAGGTAGACTAGATAGAAAAACTATATTATTCCTTTAAGCTGTGGATTAGTTTATTCCGCTCTTTTTAAATTGCAGTAATAGTTCCGAAAAGAAAAATCCTGTTCTCCAAGTCAGCATGACAAAACCTTGGGTTTCATCTTCGCTGTCAGAGCCTGCTTAATTAAAATCCAGCTGAGCTCCAGTTGTACTAATTGTAGAGATGAAACCAGAGGAAAGAATAGATCAGGAAATCTGATTAGGTTACTCCACCATGGGGTTCCCTGTGCGAGCATGCTACTCGGCTTTATACACACATCCACACATGCATGCATGCGCAGTCAGGATCAGAGTGATTCAAGAACTCCAATCTCCAACCCGGCAACCAAAACAAAGCCTCCCGCTCTCGTCAACATGGCTGCTTAGTGGGTGCTACATGCTCGCCAGAGAACAGGCTCATTTTCCCTTTTTTTTTTTTTTTTTCTTTGCTCATTAGCAGCCCAAATAGCACATGGTATTCGCACGCAGAGTTGCTTATGCAAATTGCTTTTACTTCTCGCACATATTGGTTCACTTTGACTTCCAGCCAAAAATAAAAACTGGTCTGATTTTTGTGTTCCAGCACCGAGGAGATCGATCCACTTCCAGCAATAGGTTCCTATTAGCTACAGACCTGGATAGTGACTGCAAAATCCTATATATTGTTCATTGATGTTAATTTTTGATGCTTAATGCCTAATGCTTTACAGTAAGCTGTGGCATATACAGCAGCTTTTAGGATCGGATCATCACTAATGCCGTAGATTAACGTCAGCTCATCTGGGGCTGGTGGAAAAAGCAGTCGCCTCCAGCTACATATTGATGCTCACACAGTGAAACGAAAATGCAGCGTTTATCCCGCTATTGACTGACACTGAGATACTTCCCAGCCTTTAATGGCTTTGTTGTTCTGGCTGTAGAGCTACAAAGGTGAAAATTGTAAGATAGATAGATAGATGGATAGATGAATGACAGAAATGACAGAAAGCTTGATGGATAAATACATATATTTAACTAACTATATTTATCTAACTAAGTTTTTTATTTTATTTTTTTTTACTTAGTAACAAAATGTTATGAACCAGTTGCACACTGTTAACCAAACAGCCATCTAACGTTAGCTTGCTAGCTAGACAGACATCATTGATAATGGCTAGCTTGCTAGCTAAAGCAAATAAGAAACACAGTGGTGCAGAACTGAGTCTGAGGTACAAACTAAAGATATCAACCATACACTGTTAGCCATGTATCTGGCTAGTAAGGTAGCTAAGCAACAAGCTGAAAAAACGCAGATTATATACAACTACACACAATAAAAACAAGTAGCCACTTGTCTTCACACAGTCTTCTCACTCAAACCTGAGTCTGAGGGGAAAAATTATAAATACACTGTTAGCTAGCTAGAAATCTTGCTAGCTATTACACAAAGCTTAAAATAACAATGAAAAATGAAAAATTGTTTGTCTGTGCTTTAGCTAATTCATCTGATAGGACTGACGTAAACTAAACATGAAAACTGACTAACCGAGAACATAGTAAACATCTTTAAAAACTGTGTAACAGTAGTTACAAAATTCGCTAATCTACCCAGTGTAGCTAAAATGTCTTAGCCTTAGCTTGTTTTCTGCAAACTCAAGGATTTTTACCTGACAAAAGCCTTCTCTGAAGACATTTTTGGCTAAATGCTAAAATGACTTCAAAGGATGAAAACCTGCAGGGGCTAGTTAGCATGAGCTCATCTGATTAATGCTAACTGCATAAAGATATCAACCATATACTGGCAAGTAGGCATATTATCTAAACAACAAACTGAAAATAAAAAAGAACAGTGTAAACAAGCAGGAGATTCAGTCGACACATACGGTACTTCATAGAACCGAGTCTGAAGGGGTAAAAAATGCTAAACACACTTTTAGCCAACTAGCTGGAAGGGAATCATGCAAGCTAAAACACCAAGCGGAAGATAACAATGATAAACGTGGAGGTTTAGATAATTCAAACTGAATTAATCTAAACACTAATCCGACTACAGAGTAAACAGGTTTAAAACTGTGTAACTAGCTACAAATGTGATATCTATCCAGTGTAGCTAAAATGTCTTAGCCTTAGCTCACTTTCTGTAAACTCAAGGATTTTTACCTCAGTCAAAAGAGCTAAATGCTAATATAACTGCAAAACTTGATCTCATCTGCATAATGCTATCTGGCACTTAGTAATCATGATGCTGGCATTTTTTGGGGTAAAAAATCAGCTGCTGATATGCACAAGAAAATAATCATAAAATCTAAAAATGTCGACGTTGCTGCAGACGTGGATATATTCACTCTCTCTCTCTCTCGCCTCGATCTTGTGAACCTTCGCATGTAAGCATGTGTTCCTTCTCCACAGGGAGCTGACAAAAGTGCGTAAGGAAGCGTGTGTGCTGCCTGTCTATTTATTGCAACTGCAGTGCTGTCAGCTTGCTTCAGCTGGACCTCTCGTCTATTTCCAGATACGAAGCACAAATCAAATGTGCAATTCGCTGGAAAAAAAGCCGCTGGTTGCAATTCAGCTTGACAGCCGCACACTAATCATACAGGAGCAGGACCGAGACTGCAGGAGAACATGCAGGAACTTTAGCCTTGTCGGGGAAGTTTCTTGAAAAGACGCTGGAGTGTCTTTCAGCTCTTGAGCCTAAAGTAATAGCGTGTTGTAGTGAGTCGATAACGTGAGGAATAAGAGCGTGCTGCTGAATAAAGTGAAACAAAAGAGTCTTTTGGCAGGAAATGAATTAGCGATAGACTTTTTCTCCAGTTAAATCTACTCCAGTGTGTTACTACACAAAAGACACAATGGTAACATGTGGTTGGCTTCATACTCACTATGTAGTGAACTACAAAATGCATAACCTAGTGACTAATGACTGTTTATACTGTTATCGGTCACACAGAGGCCTTTTTATGCTTGGGAAGCACTTATTAGTAAGCTAATTAGTTAGTTGCTCGGTTGGTTGGTTGGTTAGTTAGGGTTAGTAGTTGAGTGAAGAAATCCGGGAGGAGTGTAATCATGTTGATTTAAAGGTCATATGAAGGTCAATGTAATACTTTTTTTTTTAATTAATAAAATGTTGCTTTATGTATAATTTAAGTCCATATGTTATTTGATTTACAGACTCAACTGTATATCCAAGATGGTTGATGCTATGATACAAACAAAACAAATAAAAAAGGTTAAAAGGTTTAAAAGCCAAAGCAGGTCAAATTTAATTCAAAGAAATATTTTAGTGACGATGCACCAAATATATAAAATATTTCAAAATAATACACATATTTAAAAATAAATAAATAAATAAATAAATAAATAAACTGTATGACATTTAAAGATTAAATGTTAAAAGTAAAAAAATAGATAAATAAAATAATGGCATCAATGTATTTAATCATCATCATCATTTTAAAGGTAATTTGAAGGTTACAGGGGTTTTTTTTTAAGTTAAGAGCTATAAAATACTTTGTATATTTAGAAATGGCTTCATTTATTCTCCAAAAAAAAAAAAAGAATGAATGACAAAAAAGCAAATAAGTAAATCGGGGAGGGGAGGGGGGGTCATTAATATTTTAATTTAAAAAAAAACTAAAAAGCATAAAATCTAACAATGTGCAATTTTGAATATAAATAAATAAATAAACAAACCAACGAACAAACAAGCAAATAAATAAATAATAATTAGTTAATTAATAATAGTTAATTACAGCATCATCGCAAAGATAACATTTAGGTTAGTTTTTTTGTTGCCTGATTCAAACGTGATGAGATTCCTGTATCATATATATTCGACAGCTTGAAAACACCTCTCTCTCTCTCTCTCTCTCTCTCTCTCTCTCTCTCTCTCTCTCTCTGTCTCGACTTCTTCTTCTACCCCTTTGTTTTTCTGACTGCTGTGTTTTAGCTGACTGCAGGCTTTAGTTAAGGCTTTCTTGTGCCTGACTATGGAAAAATGAGGTGTTCTCCTGAGGTTGGTGCTTACACAGATAATCCAAAATCAATGAGCACGGCAGGCTGGTGAATAAGAAAGCACACACTTGAAAGGCTGCCTGTCGCCAGTGGAAAGTTCCAGGAAATGCAGCATCATGGATTTCTTTCGAGTGGGGATTACAATGCCATGATTTTTTTTTGAAGCGACTTAGTTTGTGGTCGGAGGCCTCGCCTAAGTGCTGTTGGGAAATTTAATTGGCACCGGCAAGAGGCCTGTAACCTCTGGCTGTAAACAGGGGTCACATCGTGAACCGGATTGAAGGCGACACAGCAGAAAAGTCACTTTCTATTCATAAGTGAAGTTTTGAAATCCTGTATAATCTAATAAACTTATCTGGAAACTGCATTCATATGTACAGCTTTAGAATTTCCCATATACCTTATTCCCTTTCCTATTTGTTTTTATTGTATATTTTTTTATTTAATATAACGTTTAACAGTAACAATTAACAATTAATTTTAATTAATAAAGTAATGTATTTTATTTTTCTTTAATTTTATTTAATTTTTTAGTATATTTTTATTCTTATTGAATTTTCATGCTGTTCACTACACGTCGTCCTTTCTATGGTTGTGTATGTGACAAATAGAATTTGAATATGGACATTTGATTTGGAGATTTTGAGTACAATTTGAAATATTAGCATGAATTTGAATGTTAAATATTTTTAAGTAATTTCTTTAAACTCAAATGTACACGATGCTAGACTTTCGACTTGTTTTTATCCTTTAAAGCATCTTTTTCTGCGGGCACGTGACATGGTGAGCATGTAATTTGCTAAAGTTCCAAACTAATTCTTTCCACCTCCTCCCTCGCTCTTAAAATAACACTCTGATCACATTGTCTCCTCCATCCTGAGCTAAAACGTTTGTTTGCTCCTGACCTATTTTGATCCGCTCGCCATAAGACCAGGGATCATATGGAGGCTGTTCTGAGCCAGAGGAAGTGGCAGTTTCCATGGCGGCTAAGCAGTGTCTTCCCAGCACGAGGAAACTGTGAAGTCCTGGTAGTTATCGCACCGGAATGGCTTCCCTTGCCACTTCCATTTCTGCCTGCTGTCAGCTTAGCCAGGCGCCAGCTCGGCTCATACAAACCGCTCTAATGCTACAGCACCAGTGGACTGGGTTAAGCTGATAAACACTGGGACTGAAATCCTCTCCTAATAATTGTAGTTAAACACCATCAGATATGATTTATGGCTTTGTTAATTAAAGAAACATAATTGACTGCGAGCTTGCTAGTGTTAGATATTGATCTTTATACAAGTGTTGTTAAATCCTCAAATCTGATTGGTTGATTTATTTGCTGTAGATATTTATCCGCTGTAGTATATTTGTTTCTATAGTAACAGCTAACTGACTGAGACGATAACAGAAGCTGACGTTTTGTTTTATGTTGTTTATGGAAGGAGTCTCCAGTGTCAAAAGTTTGTTTATGAGAAACAGTCGAGGATGAAGAGAGAGTGGAAGAGTGGAGAGAGAGGTATAAGGTATAGAGAGAGAGAGGGAGAGAGAGAGAGAGAGAGAGAGAGAGAGAGAGAGAGAGAGAGAGAGAGAGAGAGAGAGGTATAAGGTATAGGGGGGATGGAGAGAGAGAGATGGAGAGAGAGAGAGAGAGAGGTATAAGGTATGGGGGGACAGACAGAGAGAGAGAGAGAGAAAGAGAGAGAGAGAGAGAGAGACAGAGAGAGAGACAGAGAGGTATAAGGTATGGGGGGACAGACAGAGAGAGAGAGAGTGAGAGAGAGAGAGAGAGAGAGAGAGAGAGAGAGAGGTATAAGGTATAGGGGGGACGGAGAGATAGAGAGAGGTATAAGGTATGGGGGGGCAGACAGAGAGAGAGAGAGAGAGAGAGAGAGAGAGAGGTGTAAGGTATAGGGGGAGAGAGAGAGAGAGAGGTATAAGGTATGGGGGGGCAGAGAGAGAGAGGTATAAGGTATAGGGGGGACGGAGAGAGAGAGAGAGAGGTATAAGGTATGGGGGGGCAGACAGAGAGAGAGAGAGAGAGAGAGAGAGAGAGAGAGAGAGAGAGAGAGAGAGAGAGAGAGGTGTAAGGTATGGGGGGACAGAGAGAGAGAGAGGTGTAAGGTATGGGGGGACAGAGAGAGAGAGAAGTATAAGGTATAGGGGGGACAGAGAGAGAGAGGTATAAGGTATAGAAAGAGAGAGAAGAGAAGAGGGAGAGAGATAGGTATAAGGTATAGAGAGAGTGAGAGGAGGAAGAGAGAGGGAGATAGGTATAAGGTATAGAGAAAACGTAGCAGCTAGAAATTCCCCCTAAATTATAATTCTCATGGTCGACTTAATGAACAGTGCATTAGCATCCACGTGATTCAGACCCGCGAGTAAAAATGTTCACGTCTTTGTGACTGGAAACTCACCTCCTTCTTATGCGCTCACTTTCTTCTTTTATTTGTCTGTCATATCACACCGTATGCAAACTGCTATTAGGAAAGCTCAGAGATTAAACAGTAAGTCGGTTAGTAAGTGTGTGCGACAAGCCAACTCAAGCTCTACAGATAGACTTGTCACAACATTATCAGTGCACCTGCTCATCCTGTACCCTTGACCATTTATTACTGTAACATATTTAATTCCATTCCTTCTAAAAATGGAGCCATTGCTAACCACGTTCAAGGAGGAGTGAGCTAGCATGCATGGGATCCTGTGTGAAAGGCTGCAATGTTAATTAGCAAGAACCGAGGCGAAGGTGCAAACGAGTGACGAGTGCAAAAATATGTACACCCCCACATCATATTACATGAGACATGCATAGGGAATAAATAAATACATATTTAATAATATTTAAATAATATTTATAATAATAATAATAATCAGAATAATAATAATAATAATAATAATAATAATAATAACAATAATAATATAATGTTTTATATAATATAATATAATATAATATAATATAATACAATATAATATAATATAATATATAATATTTTAATCTTCTTATTCTTTCTTTCTTTCTTTCTTTCTTTCTTTCTTTCTTTCTTTCTTTCTTTCTTTCTTTCTCTTCTCTATCTCTCCCTACCTATCCCTACCTTCTGCATCCTCAACACTTGCACCCACTAGCTTCATATCCTCATTAATTCCATCCATATACCTCCTCTTTGGCCTTCCTCTTTGCCTCCTGCCTGGCAGCTCCATGTCCAACATTCTCCTACCAATATACTCACTCTCCCTCCTCTGAACATGTCCAAACCATATTAATCTGGCCTCCCTAACTTTGTCCCCCAAACGTCCAACATGAGCTGTCCCTCTGATGTACTCGTTCCTAATCCTGTCCAAACTTGTCACTCCCAAAGAGAACCTCAACATCTTCAGCTCTGCTACCTCTAGCTCTGACTCCTGTCTCTTCCTCAGTGACACTGTCTCTAAACCATACAGCATGGCCGGTCTCACCACTGTCCTGTACACCTTCCCCTTGATTCTCGCTGATATTTTCCTATCACACAGAACTCCCGACACCTTTCTCCACCCATTCCAACCTGCCTGCACTCGCTTCTTTACCTCTTTCCCACACTCTCCATTACTCTGGACTGTTGACCCCAAGTACTTAAACTCCTGTACCTTCTTCACCTCTTCACCCTGTAACCTTACTGTTCCACTTCCCTCCCTTTCATTCACACACATGTACTCAGTCTTACTACGACTGACTTTCATTCCTCTTCTCTCCAGCGCAAACCTCCAGGTTTTCCTCCACCTGCTCCCTGCTCTCACTACAGATCACAATGTCATCTGCAAACAACATTGTCCAAGGAGACTCCTGTCTGACCTCCTCTGACAACTGGTCCATCACTATAGCAAACAGGAAGGGGCTCAGAGCCGATCCCTGATGCAGTCCCACCTCCACTTTGAACTCCTCTGTCTGACCTACCGCACACCTCACCACTGTCCTGCTCCTCTCATACATGTCCTGCACCACTCTGACATACTTTCTCTGCTACTCCTGACTTCCTCATACAGTACCACAGCTCTTCTCTTGGCACCCTGTCATACGCTTTCTCCAAGTCTACAAACACACAGTGCAACTCCCTCTGACCATCCCTATACTTCTCCATCAAAATCCTCAGAGCAAAAATTGCATCTGTTGTGCTCTTTCTGGGCATGAAGCCATACTGCTGCTCACAAATTTCCACTACCTTCCTTAACCTAGCTTCCACTACTCTTTCCCATAGCTTCATTGTATGGCTCATCAACTTTATCCCCCTATAGTTGCTGCAACTCTGCACGTCACCCTTATTCTTAAAGATCGGCACTAACACACTTCTTCTCCATTCCTCAGGCATCCTCTCACTCTCTAAAACCCTGTTGAACAAACTAGTTAAAAATTCCACTGCTGCTTCTCCTAGACACTTCCAGACCTCCACCAGGATGTCGTCAGGACCAACTGCCTTTCCACTTTTTACAAGTCCTTCTTTCCTTCTCTAGTGTCTAACCTAGTGTACAACTCGTCATATGCCTTCTGCTTGGCCTTAGACACCTCCCTCTTCACTCTGCGCTGTAACTCCTTGTATTCCTCTCTATTCTCTTCAGTCCTGTCCATGTCCCACTTCTTCTTGGCTAACCTCTTCCTCTGGATACTATCCTGGACTTCCTCATTCCACCACCAAGTCTCCTTATCTTCTTTCCTCCTTCCAGATGACACACCCAGGACCTTTCTCCCTGTCTCCCTGATCACTTCTGCTGTAGTTTCCCAGTCATCTGGCAGCACTACCTGACCACCCAGAGCCTGCCTCAACTTCTGTCTAAATTCCTCACAACATTCCTCCTTTTTCAGCTTCCACCACTTGGTTTTCTTCTCTATCTTTGACCTCTTCTTCTTACAGACCATCAAAGTCATCCTACACACCACCATCCTATGCTGTCTGGCTACACTCTCTCCCACTACCACTTTACAGTCACTAATCTCTTTCAGATTGCCTCTTCTACATAGGATGTAGTCTACCTGTGTTCTCCTACCTCCACTCTTGTAAGTCACTCTATGCTCCTCCCTCTTCTGAAAATAAGTGTTAACCACACCCATGTCCATCCTCTTAGCAAAGTCCACTACCATCTGTCCTTCTAGGTTCCTTTCCTTAACTCCAAACTTGCCCATCACCTCCTCATCACCTGTGTTCCCCTCACCAACATGTCCATTAAAATCCGCTCCTATCACCACTCTCTCACCCGTGGGAATACTCTCCATCACCTCATCTAATTCACTCCAGAATCTCTCTTTCTCATCCAACTCACAACCTACCTGTGGGGCATAACCACTAACAACATTCAACATCACCCCTTCAATCTCTAACTTCAGACTCATCACCCTGTCTGACACTCTCTTCACCTCCAGGACATTCCTCACAAACTCCTCCTTCAGGACCACACCTACCCCATTTCTCTTACTATCCACACCATAATAAAACAGCTTGAATCCTGCTCCTATACTACGAGCCTTGCTACCCTTCCACCTGGTCTCCTGTACACACAGTATATCCACCTTCCTTCTCTCCATCATATCAGCCAGCTCTCTACCTTTCCCAGTCATAGTACCAACATTCAGAGTTCCTATTCTCAGTCCTACACTCTTACCTTTCCTCTTCTCTCTCTGTCTGTGCACTCTCCTCCCTCCTCTACTGCTTCGACCAACAGTAGCCCAATTTCCACCGGCGCCCTGTAGGTCAACGTCGCCGATGGCGGTCATTGTTAACCCGGGCCTTGACCGATCCGGTATGAAATTCAGAGTACTGACGATTCGCATGGTTAAATTTGGCAATGTTTTACGCCGGATGCCCTTCCTGACGCAACCCTCTCTATTTATCCGGGCTTGGGACCGGCACAGAAGTCACTGGACTGTGACCCCCATGGCTAGATTAATATATAATATTTTAATAAATATAGATAGATAGACCATGATGGATAGTTTGTTTTCTAATTTATTTATTTATTTAATTTTATTTTATTTTCCTCTGTCATCATATCCAGGGACGTCGGTACAAATGAGTACAAAAAATGTGCATACACCAAAACCACCTCACATGCATGAAAAAAAAACACCATGATGGATGACTTGTTTACCTTTTTTATCTTACCTCACCACCTAAGACATGCATGGGAAAAAAAAGAAAAAGAAAAACTAAGCAAAAAATTAAAAACCCACCATGATGGATGATTTAAAAAAAAATGTAATAATTAATTTTAAAAAATAATCTTTCTCTGCTGTTATAGTCTAGAACTTCAGATACAGATGGGTTCGAAAATTTGCACACCCTTATACAACCTCCTATGAGACCTGCATAAAAAAAGAAAAAAAAGAAAGCAATGGGTTTTTTTCCCCACCAAACACTTGTCATTTTAACATCAGCGTGACATCTCTACAGAGATAATTAAGATTGTCTCAGAATCAGGCTTCTGCCTCGACTTGAATTCCACTCATAATGTGATAGTGGAGATTAGCGATATAATCCAATCAGGATTTAGTTATCAGGATCTGTAATCCACTTTATTGATATTGAAATGAATTGAAAATAAAAAACACGGCGAGTCAAAATGGCTGCTGTTTAACAAATGAACTCTTCATGCAGATTCTTGAGATTGGCGTGTATTTGTTTTTGTTGTTATTATAATGCACCATACTGAGCTCTAGGGGAATAAAATAACATTCTATAGTCTGTGTTAATCTCATGACACTGAACACTCATTAGGACTCAGCAGAGAGGTCAGTATTACTGAAAACTAGCTAAAGTGATCTAGCTAAAGTGCTGAATCTTTCATTTTGATTGGTCACAACTTATACCATTGTGCATTATTTTCCATAACTATGGACAGTGGTGGCTGAAGTGGTTAAGGCTCTGGGGTGTTGATCAGAAGGTCAGGGTTCAAGCCCCAGCTCTGCCAAGCTGCCACTGTTGAGCAATTAAGCAAGGCTCTTAACCCTCTCTGCTCCAGGGGTTCTGTATTATAGCTGCCCGTGTGCTCTGACCCCAACTTCCTCAACTGGGATATGCAAAGTAAAGAATTCCACTGTGCTGTAATATATGTGTGGCAAGAATAATAAAGGCTTCTTCTTAAATGCACACCTCAGTTGTTTGGTTGGTTCACATTATGTCATAACTGCTGTCATTATGAGCTTCTGCGTTTCTTTTTTCCCAGAGGCCAAAAAAATGGCCTCTTTTTTTTATTGTGTCCATGGTGATGATTGAGTGTCTTTGTCATGTCCCACTCCACAGTGGTGGTTAATATGAAGCTCATATGAAAGTAGACACTCAGGACTTTAAGAATTTGTAGTGTTTCAGAAGGATTTCTGTTCTTCTCTAGAATCCTAGGGTCTGATATATTTATAGAAAAGTCTCAAGTTTCAAGTTTTTCCCATACAAATGTTTGTATCTTCAAAGTAAATGTTGATATCGAACCCATTTCCGCTCTCTGAGATGATCCAAGTGCTTGTTCATCTAAAAAGCAGCTCGAATTTTATCTTCAACCAGTAAAATTCAGTGTAAGGTTATCCAACAGAGGGAAACACACACGTCTAAAACACACTGAAAGCCGACAGACTCGTTTTATATCAGACTCACAGCCTGAACATCATTCATTTATTTATACAGATTGAAAAGGTCTGATAAATTGCTGCTATCATCAGTAAAGCATCAGTAAATCCTCACTGCAATATGTTTTTAAAAAAAAAAAAAAAAAAAGGTTAGATGTGACAGTGTGTCACGTCACATTATTAACATTATTAACTCAGCCGAAAAGAAATGACAGCAGCCACCATGGATAAAGTCTGAAGTATAATTTTAGGATGTTATGTTGTTGTTGTTTTTCTCACACTGTCCCTATTGATTATAAATAGCAGCATTATGAAGAAAAAACAGCAAGAAACGACTTTAAAAAGATTCAAAGCTGGAAGAAGTAATGTACAAGGATAAAATGACAATAAATGACAATAAATAGAAAGAGAAGGTGAATGAATGATTGGGTTAATTAGCTGATGTTAATACAGACCATAATAATCACGCTTGGGAAGATTGAGGATGTTTAACGGGTTCTTCGGTTGTCTCTCTCTGGGAACTGTCGAAGCTTCTCCTTCAGTGTTCACTTGATTTGGGAATCTAAGAACATTTTGTAACCCAGTGAACATGTAAAGCATATTTTTTTTTTTTTTTTTTTTAACATCCAGATTCAACGTTATGGCAAATATCTACTATTTTATTTGATCCCAGTAAACAGTGTGTGTTATTACCAGAGGTTTGTTGGTTTATTAAATTAAACAGTTTATTTATCTATCTATCTATCTATCTATCTATCTATCTATCTATCTATCTATCTATCTATCTATCTGTCTGTCTGTCTGTCTGTCTGTCTGTCTGTCTGTCTGTCTGTCTGTCTGTCTATTTATTTATTTATCTGTTTATTTATTTATCTGTCTAGTTACCTGTCAATTAATTAATTAATTAATTAATTACAAAAAATAATTTATTGTTTATTTAATTATTAATTTAATTAATTAATTAATTGTTTATATTTATTGAGTTTCACATGGCCAGTCGATTATTCTTACGAACTACAACACCCATAATACACAAAGACTATACATCACAGACCCCTGGGGATCTCTAGACTCCACTTTGAGAACTGTGGCCTTAAAGAACCTTAAAAAACCTTAAAGAACCTTAAAAAAAAAAAACAAAACAAAAATTAAGCAAAAAATAAAAACCCACCATGATGGATGACCCACCATACACCCCTATACAACCTCACATGAGACATGCATAGAAAAAAAAAAGTGAAGACAGTAGAGTGAAGAGTGAAGACAGTAGAGGTCACGTGATCTGTGGCAAAGAGCACACACTGCTTCTCCTTAATCCATTGAAGTGGTGGCTCAGCGGTTTAGGCACTGGACTACTGATCAGAAGTTTGTGAGATTATCCCAGGACCATCCCAGGACCACCAAACGGAGCCCCTGAGCAAGGCCCTTAATCCTCATTGGGGCAGTTCAAGTGGTTAAGGTCTGGGTTGTTGATCGGAAGGTTGGGGTTTAAACCTCAGCACTTCCAAGCTACCACTGTTGGGCATCACTATGGCAACCAGTAGTAGGATAGGAACGCCTACTGATGACATCATAATACAGAGACTGGAGACTTACAGAGATGAAATTGCTGTATGTTTGAAGGTAGCTTTTCTTTAAGTGTCTCTACTAGGCATGTGAACAGTATTTAAAGTCTCGTATGTCCTTATTTTATCCACGATATGACCAACAGGTGGCTAAAAAAACTTCCATGACACCAATCAGGGTTATTAAATAACAGCAGGAGCACAGCTTTCTCTCCCTCTCTCTCTCTCTCTCCCTCTCCCTCTCTCTCCCTCTCTCTCTCTCTCTCTCTCTCTCTCTCTCTCTCTCTCCCTCTCTCTCTCTCTCTCTCTCTCTCTCTCTCTCTCTCTCTCGTGCTCTCTCTCGCTCTCTCTCTCTCTCTCTTTTAGCTTCTATTTCTTTGCTTTTTTCATCTCGTATCTCTCATCTCTTGTATCTCGACCCTAACTGAGGCCATGTCTCGCCAGTCAGAAGAAAAGAAAAAAAAAAGAGAGAGGTTAAACCTTTCAGAAGAAAAAAAAAATAGACAAAAAGAGCGTTTTGAAGGTTATTTGTGTTCGAGATGATCGGCTGCCAATTAGGTCGTGCAGATACATGAGATCAGACTCACTTTTTTCTCTGTTTTTTTGAGCTCTGATGACATTGACACAAAGGAAGCATTGTTTCTGTTAAGAAGCAGAACTGACAAATGGGGGGAAAAACACACACAAATGGAAAATTTTTATCCATTTGTCATAAAAAGGCAACTAGTGATTGTACAGGATTTTTATTTATTTATTTATTTATTTATTTATTTATTTATTTATTTATTTATTAACTTGTTTATTTACTTATTTATTTATTTTCAATTATTATACATTTTAAATGTATTTATATATATTTTAATTATTTATTTATTTTTGTTTTATTGTGTACTTAGGTTTCTAGACCGTAATTCTTCATTTAATGCCATTTTCCATTTGAAATTTATTGTAGCTCCTGTTGATATTTGCTAAGTCAGCAATTTTTATTGAGCTATTATAAAAGTTTATTACAAAACGTTTACTTTAAGACTTATTTAAGGCATGGAAAGTTCAAACAGCTTTACATTTTTAATTTTATTCTTTAAAAATCTGTGGAAATGAGGAAAGCAGCTATCATAAGATCTAAAATGCAAAGGATTGACTTTTCAACAAAAGGAGATAAAAGGAAATAATAAACAGGGAAAAAAAGTCTTTACAGACAAGTGGAATGGAAATACACGTTTACATCACACTTTAAGACGCATAATGATAAGTAGATAAATCGATGTAGTGAAGGTTTGCTGACATTTTCAGGACAGAAGGTTTTGTGGTTTCTTCTTGTGGTCACATGACAAGCTGGAGATTTTTATTTACTTTTTGCTTAACTTTTAGAGAGAGAAAATAAAGTCAGGCTGGTGAAGTATATAAATTGTCTCTATAAACGGATAAAAAGTATGATGTGTCATTTGATGCCTTTACGTAGGCTGTGATATAGCAGGAGTTGGAGTGATTATTTTTCCCAAACAGCATGACCCCCAGGTTTTTTTTTTCCTAACTTAGATCAACTTGACACTTGTTCTAAAAGTTAAAGGAGCATTTTCAAAATCTAACAATGTCTCGTCGGTTGCATCATCTTGAAATAAAGCTCTTTGGATGACTCAGATTAGAGCTGGTGTTAGTCACTCATGCCTGTTTTTAGAAGATCGCTCTGTTGGAAACTCGGTGTGAATAGCAGGGAATCGCAGGGTCAGACTTCAGAGCCTCCTGAACTTCCCTGGAGCTATTTGTGGGTGTTTCCAGGGTGTAGCCGTGTTTAGACACGCCATTGTCATTGAGTGCAGAGTTTCTCCCAGTTGATCTGTAACATCATGGCCGCCATTTTTTCTAAACCCCACCCCCCACCCCCCACTGAGCTTTTACAGGCATTAGCATAAGCATGGCTGTCAGTCCCTGTTTGTTCCTTTGCCTGGCAGGTGGTACAGCATCTATACCAGATGCTCGAATGTCAGAAAAAATGCGAGAGAATGTGACAACGGCATCATCATGGCAGGCTGCATGAGGGCAATGCGACTTTTTTGCTGAATTAACACATGCTAGTACATAACACCCGGTATTGCTGTCTAACAAGCTGTCCAATCACCATGAAGTTCTTCATTTCCAGATTTAGTAACAGCACCTCTCTCTCTCTCTCTCTCTCTCTCTCTCTTGCTCAATCAGATCCGAGTGGACGGTCCATCCCACGGTGCCTTTCAGTATGAAACGGTGCAGGTGGTGGAAAACGGGCCAATCCTGCGCGACATGGCCTTCTCGGCTGATCAGCACTTCCTGTACGTGATGTCAGAGACCCAGGTGAGTCATTTGCCCTTTTTCTTTCTGCTCCACAATGTAAAGACGGCTGTGTTCTCTCGGTTTTCGGGTCTTGTGTGGATGAGAGAGAGAGAGAGAGAGAGAGAGAGAGAGAGATGTGTGAAAGAAGCTGGATAAAATTATCCCAGAGCAGAGCGTTCTGAATGTACCAATCACTGAATTACACAACACACACACACACACAAATAAGCACTGCCAGAAATTTCTAACAAGAGGTGGGATCATTTGCAGTAATTAGACTACCATGGCGGAGGAGGGGATGCTGCAGAGAGAGAAAGTTTATGCGCGTGTGTGTGTGTGTGTGTGTGTGTGTGTGTGTGTGTGTGTGTGTGTGTGTGTGTGTGTTATAATGTAAATTATAAAGAGAAAGATAGAGCCTGGAGTGGGTGCATTAGACTTTAGAAACTTTCCCTTTTTGCACAAACACTCATAAAACGTGTACACACGTCCAAATACACACATGCAATTTGCTCAGTAAAAATGCTTCAAATGGTGCAGTCTGTGTGTAATGTGTGTAATGGATGGAGTAGATTGGCCACTGCAGCCATTTCTCCAGCACCACTAAAGCCTGTAAGCTATTACGACCCATACTACACCATATTCACACAACACAATAAAAAGCACTTAGTCACAAAAGACGCACTTATGCCTGTCGCTATGGCCGGCTTATTACGATTTGGAAAGAAGCAAGTAAACGAAAATGTAATGGTGGAGGAAACTAACTGGTTTCCAGTATGTCCTGAGTAAAAACTGATGGGAAATGTTGCGTAACACTTTTGGATGAATCTCAGTTTCTTTTGAAGTAAACAATACAGCATACATAACAATTTATTATACCTGCTACTTATAATAGAATATGTATATGATGTCAGTTGACATAACCCATTATAACAGCTATTATAACACATTATGAGAATAAATTACAACACACAACTTCTTAGTATGTATGTTTTGTTTTAATCATAATGCATTAGAAATGCTTTTGTTATGTTTTATAGCATACATAGTACCTTATAATGCTTCTTATGATCTGTATGACTTAATGATGTTAGGTGACATAACACATTATAACACATTGTAACCTGTAACCTATTACATTTCCAAAGTAACCTTCCCAACCCTGATTATAACACATTATAACAATGAATTTCAACACACTCCTTCTTGGTATGTATGTCTTGTTTAAATCATAATGCATTAGAAATGCTTTTGTTACGTAATATAGCATACATAACACCTTATAATGCTACTTAGAATATAATGTGTATATGATGTCATAACATATTATAACAGCTATTATAACACATTATAACAATTCAATTCAATTCAATTTTATTTGTTTAGCGCTTTTAACAAAGAACATTGTCTCAAAGGAGCTTTACAGAACATAAGAAACAATAAACATACAAACAAACAGTCCTAGATGTTAGACAACATTTTCCCTAGTGAGCGAGCCTGAGGTGACTCAGGCGACTGTGGCAAGGAAAAACTCCCTTAGATGGAATTAGGAAGAAACCTTGAGAGGAACCAGACTCAAAAGGGAACCCATCCTCATCTGGGTGACACCGGAGAGTGTGATATGAACAATGTCCTTTCTGCATTAGTTGTGTGATGCAGATACAGCATGTGTAGAATGTTATGTGTAAAATGTCCACATAGTGTTGGCAGTGCTGCTTTGATTACTCCAGTCCTCAGAAAGCAGAACCCGGCTGGAGCTGGTCCATCTCTGTATGCCACCGGAGCTGGCACAATCTCTGTGTGACTCGGGGATGGGTAGAAGAACGGAAACAAATGGAAAGGAATTAGCGTAGCTGCTATTCATAATATTAGCAGGCACTAGATGATGATGTGCATTTAATCAGATGTATTGGAGTACAAAGTTATGGGATTTATTAGGTGTATGCCTGGCTAAAGAGATATGTCTTTACTCTATGTTTGAACTGGGAGACTGTGTCTGAGCCCCGAACACTGTCAGGAAGACTGTTCCAAAGTTTAGGAGCTAAATACGAAAAAGCTCTACCCCCTTTTGTAGACTTTGATATTCTGGGAACTACCAGAAGTCCGTAGTTTCGAGATCTTAAGGAGCGTGATGGATTGTAATGTGTTAGAAGACTGGTTAGATATGTGGGAGCTGAACCATTTAGAGTCTTGTATGTAAGTAGTGCTAGTTTATAATCAATTCTAAACTTAACAGGTAGCCAGTGCAGGGATGATAATATTGGGGTTATATGATCATACTTTCTTGACCTGGTAAGAACTCTGGCGGCTGCATTCTGGACTAACTGTAGCTTGTTTATTGAAGATGCAGGACAACCACCTAGTATTGCATTACAATAGTCCAGTCTGGAGGTCATGAATGCATGAACTAGCTTTTCTGCATCAGATACAGATAAAATGTTCCTAAGCTTAGCGATATTTCTGAGGTGGAAGAAGGCTATTTTTGTAATATCGGAAATATGTTTTTCAAAGGACATGTTCCTGTCTAATATTACGCCCAGGTCTTTCACTGTAGAGCTAGTAGTAATAGAACATCCTTCTAAATGCAAGGTTAATTGTGAAAGCTTCTGTGTACTGGTTTTTGGACCAATCAGTAATATCTCCGTCTTATCAGGATTTAGTAATAGAAAATTATCAGTCATCCAATCTTTAATATCTTTAACACACTCTGTTAATCTAGACAGTTTAGATATTTCATCTGGTTTTGATGATATATATAACTGTGTATCGTCAGCGTAACAATGGAAACTAATCCCATGCCTTCTAATGATGTTGCCTAAGGGAAGCATGTATATTGAGAAAAGCAGGTCCTAAAACTGATCCTTGTGGGACCCCATATTTCACTGGCATTACACTGGACAGTTCTACATTTAAATCTACAAAATGGTATCGATCAGACAGGTAGGATCTAAACCATTTTAACGCCTGTCCCTGAATACCTATGTGATTTTGTAAGCGGTCTACGAGAATGTTATGATCTATAGTGTCGAATGCAGCACTAAGATCAAGTAAGACTAATATTGAGATGCAGCCTTGGTCCGAAGCTAAAAACAAGTCATTTGTGATTTTTACTAGTGCAGTTTCTGTACTATGATGGGGCCTGAAACCTGACTGAAATTCTTCAAGGATAAAGTTTTCCTGTAAGATGGAGCATAATTGAGTAGACACAACCTTTTCTAATACTTTAGATATAAAAGGAAGGTTTGAAATCGGTCTGTAATTTGATGTCATTAGGGTCTAACAATGAATTACGACACACACCTTCTTAGTATGTATGTCATGTTTTAATCATAATGCATTAGAAATGCTTTTGTTACGTAATACAGCATACATAACACCTTATAATGCTACTTAGAATATAATGTGTATATGATGTCAGGTGACATAACACATTATAACAGCTATTATAACACATTATAACAATGAATTATGACACACACCTTCTTAGTATGAATGTCTTGTTTTAATCATAATGCATTAGAAATGCTTTTGTTACGTAATACAGCATACATAACACCTTATAATGCTACTTAGAATATAATGTGTATATGATGTCAGGTGACATAACACATTATAACAGCTATTATAACACATTATAACAATGAATTATGACACACACCTTCTTAGTATGAATGTCTTGTTTTAATCATAATGCATTAGAAATGCTTTTGTTACGTTATATAGCATACATAACACCTTATAATGCTACTTATGATATAATGTGTATATGATTTAATGTTGTCAGGTGACATAACACATTATAAGAGCTAATACAGCGCATTATAACAATGAATTAAAACACACAATTATAGTTTCTTGGTATATTGGTATATAAAACCTTAAGACTCGTGTTCATCATAATACATTATAAATACTTTTAAAGCATGTTATTTCTTTAACTGTATTTTATGTTTTTTGTCATTATTGTGAATGTACAGAAATAAAAACAGAGCCTTTAGTTTGGAATGATATATTACTCGTTTCTGTATAATAAAAAGTGACGTAGTCGTCAGTCGATTTCCTGTAGCTGTTATGTGGGAAAAATCCATCAAACCGCGCCAGCGCGTTCATCGACCCCAAAGTGTATAAGGTCCTGTATTCAAAACATTCAGAACAAATGAGTTAGTCTGCTAGTTACCTGTACCAGGCACACTTCTATTTATCAACCCTTTGACAGAAAATACATAGCTCACATTTTTCCTCCTTGAAAATGTGTTGGTAATGTCAGATCTAATATAACTTAGTTATTTTAACATTCTAGCATACGTTATGATGACTCACAAAGTTATCGAGACCTTAAGTCTTGTATTCATCATAATGTATTATAAATGCTTTTATAACATGATATATAATACATAACATCTTATAATGCTTCTTATATTATAATGTGTATATGATTTAATGTTGTCAGGTGACATAACACATTATAAGAGCTAATACAGCGCATTATAACAATGAATTAAAACACACAATTATAGTTTCTTGGTATATTGGTATATAAAACCTTAAGACTTGTGTTCATCATAATGCGTTATAAATACTTTTAGAGCATGTTATTTCTTTAATCACTGTATTTTATATAGCTTAAATAACTTATAATGCTTCTTATAATATAATGTGTTTATGACTTGTTTATGACAGGTGACATAACATAACAACAAATGAATTATGACACACACCTTTAGTTTCTTGGTATGTTTTAAAACCTTAAGTATTCTATTCATCATAATGCATTATCGATTTTATATAATTTTATATAATATAGCATATACAGCACATTATAACAGCTATTATAATGCATTATAACAATGAATTAAAACACACAGCTATAGTTTCTTGGTATGTAATAAAACCTTAAGTTTTGTATTCGTCATAATGCATTATAAATGCTTTACAGCATGTTTATAAAATATAACTTACATAACACCATATAATGCTTCTTAAATTATAGTGTGTATATGACTTAATGATGTCAGGCGACATAACACATTATAACAGCTATTATAATGCATTTTAACAATGAATTAATACACAGCATTATAAATACTTTTACACCATGTTATTTAATATTACATACATAACACCTTATACATGCGTAACACCTAACATGCTTCTTATACTATAACGTGTGTATGACTTAATGATGTCAGGTGACATAATGCATTGTAACATCTACTGTTATAATGTGTTATGATGCACTCCGTTTAATTACTTGGTATGTAATACACAATTTATAATACAGTGAATAGTGTGTAAGTGTGTAATTTGGGAGTAACCTCCTTTCTTCACAAAAAATAAAACCATTAGCGTTTCAAAACTTAAACAGATCAGAATACTGAATCTATTACAATGTTTATTAAATGAACTAGTCAGAACTAGGCCATGGTCACCCCACCAACCCATGGTGTTAGAAGAATGAGAGAAGGCTTTGTTTGATACGGATAAATGAGGCGGGGGCAATTAGTTTCATAAATAATCGTGTCCTACACCAATTAGCCTATTAGCCCAGTTAAAGAGCTCAGTCGTCTGCTTTGTGTTTGCTACAAACATCTTGGGATGTCCTCTGTAGGGAAATCGTAAATAAATTCAGAAGGTATTTAGTGAACACACTGCTGCATCCTCCACCATGTGTGCAGACACAGCGAGAAACCAGCTGAAAACCTAAGATGCTTAATTACTCGGATAAGAAGCCTTCGTAAGGCTTCTTATGAAGATCACGGTATACAAAGCTATGAAGATGCATAGATAATGTCATAATGCATTCATAAGGTGTTCTACATATCATTGTATATTATATTCATCATTTATGAAGATGCGTTACACTCTGTAGCTCTTTATAACGCATTATGGATAACATGATAGTCATAATTCATTATAACTAGGAACTATGAACATTTATAGATTTTGTTATAATGCATTCATAAGGAGTTCTACATATCATTATATATTATATTCATCATTTATGAAGATGCATTACACTCTGTAGCTATCTTTATTACGCATCATGCATTACATGATAGTCTTAACTCATTATAACTATGAACATTTATAGATCATGATATAATGCACTCATAAGGTATTCTACATATCATTATATATAAAATAATCATTATTTATGAAGATGCATTACACTCTGTAGCTATCTTTATTACGCATCATGAATTACATGATAGGAATAGTTCATTATAACTATGAACATTTATAGATCATGTCATAATACATTCATAAAGAGTTCTACATATCATTATATATTATATTCATCATGTATGAATATGCGTTATACTCTAGCTATCTTTATTACGCATCATGAATTACATGATAGGAATAACTCATTATAACTGATCTATGAACATTTATAGATTTTGTTATAATTCACTCATAAGGTGTTCTACATATCGTTATATATAATATTCATCATGTATGAAGACGCATTACACTCTGTAGTGATCTTTATTCCGCGTCATGTATTTCATGATAGTCATAACTCATTATAACACAATAGCAAAGAAGCCTTTGCAAGAACCTTTTTTATGACAAATAAATTATACCAGAGACAGAGAAATCATACCACAAAAACTTGACCAGGATTATATCCTTTTATAAACACTCCATAGTCATTACAATACATTTGGTTGATAAGTTATGAATGCTAAAATATGTAATGCCTTATGAATGCATTATAAAAAGTTATGAATGTATTCTTAGGTCATTATAGTGTACATATGGAGCTTCACATGTTTCTTGGTATGCACCACAAAGTCTGGTATTCATCATAATGCATTATAAAGGTTTTTACAGCATGTTATATAACATAGCATACATATCACCTTGTAATGCTTCTTATAATGTAATGTATATAAGACTCAGTGATGTCAGGTGACATAGTACATTAGAACAGCTTTTATAACAATGAATTATGATGCACACCTTTAGTTTCTTGGTATGTAACACAACCTTAAGTCTTGTATTCATCATAATGTGTTATAAACACTAAATAATACAGCATGCATAATACTTTATAATGCTTACCATATGTTTGTGTAATTGTGTAATCTCAAGTCTTGTATTCATCATAATGCATTATGAATGCTTTTATAGCATGTTATATAAAATAGCATACATAACAATTTATAATGCTTCATATAATGTGTATATGACTCAAAAACATCAAGATAATACCAGCAGTTGTTTTAATGAATTATAACACACATCTTTAATTTCTTGGTAAGTAACACAACCTTAAGTCTTGTATTCATCATAATGCGTTATACACACTAAATAATACAGCATGCATAATACTTTATAATGCTTGCCATATGTTTGTGTAATTGTTCATAAGCAGCCATTGTTATATGATTACCAATTTACCATGTTGTTGTGTTATAGGCAATAATGTTATAATGCCTTATAACAAACACCGTCAGTGTTTTAGTATCGAACACTAAAGAAGCTAAACATCATAACGCAGTATGTATGTACATGACACTACTAGCAGATAAGAAAACATTTAGGAAGCACTTCCCAAATAGCTTGTATTCATGATGCATTATAATGCATTTACATAGAAATTGTTAAGGAACTATTTACTTAGGAGACAAAGTAGTTTATAAAAAAAAAAAAAGTCCAGTGAATTTCAGCTAATAACAGGGATCAGCCGAAAGCAACTTCTTCAACCCAATGTTAGCAAAACATTCCTGTAGTAATATTAGTTTTCTAAAAGTTTTCCAAGTGTAGTTTTAGATGTTAAAAAGTTTTTTTCAGGACACCTGAGGAAAATATTAATACCACGAATAAAGTGAAAGTCATAAGAAAGTGGTCAAAGTTATGACCACACTGTTGCTAAGCAACAAGGAAATATGGATACAGCACGGAAATGAGCTAATGACTAGCTGAAGAATGATAGAGCTGTTAGGTCAGGATGCAAATCCATCAGGAATATCAACATTTACCTCAGATGTGGTGTTAAATCACCAAAAAAATGGTTTGTGTGATGAAAAAAACATTAAAATGTATGACTCTGTAGTTGATTAGCATCAGAGGCTAACTGAGCTAGCTCGATTAGCTTCGATGCTCATATCCAGCCAGTGTGGGGGTTTTTTGTTCGTTTTTAAAGGTATACTTATTATTGATGATGCGACACATTTAAACTCATTACTGCAGAAGAACCGTAGAAACTCTAGCTCTCTCATCAGGTAGGCTAGGTTTAGCATCATGCTTTAATGTGCTTTACCGTGCGTTTTTTTCCTCTTGTCTCTTACTATCTATCTCTGTCTGTCTCACTCTTTTTCTGTCTCTCTGATTCGCTCTGTTTGTCTCTGACTGAGTGTTTCAGCTATCGGCGATCCATATTCAGTAATTAGGATGATAAGCAGGGAAATGGTAAAATTCTCCAGGCTATATTTTGTGGTTAGAGCTCTCACAGGCTCTTGACTCTCTCTCTCTCTCTCTCTCTCTCTCTCTCTCACACACACACACACACACACACACACACACACACACACACACACAAACAAACAACAAACAACGTCATTCTTTTTTAGAACGTCATTTTCTTTTTTACTCATATCAATACATGATTTTTATGTATTTAGATTAAATTCAAATATGTAATGTAAAATAATCAATAAAGGATTAAATATGTGATTTGTAATGGATATAATTGATTTTACTCAAATGTATATTTTTATTAATGTGACTTTTTTAATGGATTTCACTCAGATCACTCACTATAATTTTTACTGGACTTTTTTAAACGAATTTCCCTCACTTTTTCTTTTTTAAATAGATTTCACTTAAATGTATTTTTTATTGGTCTGACTTTTTTTAATGAATTGGTCAGATCCTTTCATTAATGGATATCAGTCATTTTTTTAATTGGTCAGTTTTAGTGGATTTCACTCAAATATATATTTGAAAAGGTTTATTTATTTATTTTAAAGGGGAAAACCCTATACCTACAACAAATATGGAGAAAAAAATACCTTCAACAAATATTATTTTATATTATAAATGAAGTTGGGTTGAATTATGTCTACTTTTTAAGAAAAAAAATTACTTAGTGTGAGAGGAAGCTTCTTTTTTTTTTCTTTTTTTTTTCTTTCTTTTTTTTACCAAAGATTCAAATTTTATTTTCACAATTTCATATTTTAGAGAAATGTGTTTCCCTATTATACAGAATGACTCAGAGATTTAGCTCAATATGTAAATAAATAAATAAATAAATAAATAAATAAATAAATAAATATTAACATTATAATAACATTTTTTGTTAAGTTATTATTATATTATTATTTTATTATATATATATATATATATATATATATATATATATATATATATATATATATATATATTTTTTTTTTTTTTTTTTTTGCTGTTGATAAAAACCTACCAAAAAATAATAAAGACTGTAAGCAGAGTGAGTATTTTCACCTGTGTTGTTTAGCCGTATTCATTAGTGTTGAGTGAGAAATGATCCTGTGGATTTCCTGATTGCTTACAGGAGCGTTTCTCAAACCTTCGTACATCTCTCTCACTCGCTTTTTCCACATAGTAACTCTCTTTCTAACTAATTTCACACACACACACACACACACACACACACACACACACACACACACACACACATATCCAGCATCTTTCCTTGGGGGACAGAGCCAAGAAAAACATAAACACTCCATTGATGCCCCCCTGCGGCTCCGGCCTCCATAGCCGAGTTCGGAGAAGAGTAAAGAGGTGAGAGGATAGAGAGAGAGAGAGAGAGAGAGAGAGAGAGAGAGAGAGTAAGAGGAGGAAGCACAGACCAGTGGGTCGATACGAGTACAGTGGCAGTAGGTAGCAGTGGAGCGAGCAGTTGTGTGTGTCATTAGCCGGATTGCTAGCGCAGACTTGGACTGGCAGTGTGTGTCAAGGCCCTGCTGATTTCCACAGTCCCCACACAGCAGGAGTGTGAAACTGCAACAGTCCTGGACACTGAACACACTGCAGTTCATTTTATATGAGTGGATGTCTGTGAGTTTGTCCTGAGTGTGTCTCTCAGAGTTTTTCCAACCAAACAGTACGTTACGGTATGCTATGTTACGGTAACACGTGTGGTTTTTCATTTGTAGTTACTCTGGATTTAGAAAATGTACTCTCAAACAAAACGTAGAAAAAACTAAAACTGTAAATTTAAGTATTCCAACATTGGAAGCATCAGTTTAAGTGAAAACAGGAAGTAGAAGACAAAACGTGTTACCATAACATAGCATGGCACACTATGCTACGCTATGTTTGCAGTTACTCTGGATTTTGAAAATGTACCATCATACAAAACGTAGGAAAAAACGAAAACTGTAAATTTAAGTATTCCAACACAGGAAAGAATCAGTGAAAAAAGGAAGTAGAACACAAAACATTCTATTATGCTACATTATGGTAACTTTTTTTTTTTTTTCATATTTGATTGTTGGCTGGAGGGCATGTGGGTGGAGCTTGCTAGCTGAGAAGCTACATTAGCTAACGTTATTGATTAGCGCAGTAGATGGAATAGTTATTCTAGCATTATATTTTTATAGGTTTGTTAAATAAAATCTTTTTTTTCTTCGCTGTTGTTTCATGTCATTTCGAACAACAATTACGTACCAAAATTAATTTCTCTCTGTTTTTGTTTATCTTTCGGAATCACCTTTGCTTTGCCCTGTGTGTAGTTTAAGTGTAAATTATCGTGAGCTTGTAACCCACCAGCACAATTACAGGCAGTTTTCTTTATGTCAGCCCTCAGGGGAAGAGTCACTCGCTTCTCCTTCAGATCGTAGACCAGCCATCTGGCACCTCATCAGCGAAACCTTCGATAAAGACGACCTTTAATTTCAGTTATGGGCCGGAGTTCAGCGGTAATCATCCCTGCATCGTGCAGCATAATCCTGTGTGTTTATGATTGAGTTTTATTGGCTCCTTCCCAGCGCAGCCTACTGTATAGTCAGTTATTCATTCACGGTGAGAAAAGAAACACAAAGATTAAACAGCGAGTTTAATTTCAGACGGCTGAGGGAAGAAAGTGCTTTTGATTTGTAACTTATTAGTTTTCTGGCCTGGTGAAGCGCTTCTTCTTGTTCGAGATGGTAAACATGCAGATATTTTATGATGCGCTGATGCAGCAGTGTTCGCTCAAGCACAAAAAAAGTTGTGGGGGAAAAACAAATCCATACACACACTTTTGAATGCAGAGCACATGATAGTCACATGTTCGGTGACAAATCCTTGTAGTTTCGGTGCTAAGAACTAAAGAAGGAAGCATCAGATTCTAGTCAATTTCAAGCTAGTTTACTAGCAGCTACATAGCTAGCAGATTACCTGTATTAGCTAATATCTAGCTAATAATAGCTGCAATAGCAGTGAAAAAATCATTAAAGAGCATCATGTGGATTTTTTATCCATTTCTAGATATGTGCTGTTTTTTTTCCCTCCAGCATGTGGTCACATTTCCATAAATGGCATAAAGGAAGAAAATGTGATTGTGTGTCGAGATTGAGATCCACAGACGGGAGGAAATGATGAAAGTGAGATATGCGTTTTTGCTGTGTGTGTGTGTGTGTGTGCGTGTGTGTGTGTGTGTGTGTTTGTGTGTGTGTGCGTGTGTGATGTTGGGTGGTACTGACGCATGGAGCCTATAGGCTGAATCATAAAGAATTAGCTGTGTGTGTATTTGTCTGCGTGTGTGTGTGTGTGTGTGTGTGTGTGTGTGTGTGTGTGTGTGTGTGTGTGTGTGTGTGTTGCTGCTGGGTCCACAGCATCAGAGGCTGAACACAAATCCACTTAACGTGCAGAGAAGCTGCTTCACCGTACAAATAATTGCATTTTCCATCTGGGGCCTGGAGGGACTGAGTGAACACTGTGCTTCCTGCTAACCTGGCTAAATATGGCCCAAGCTGACTAAAGTCACAGATTGTGTGTGTGTGTGTGTGTGTGTGTGTGTGTGTGTGTGGCTCACGTATGAGTCAGCCCTCTGAGCCAACTCTTTTAGGTGAACGTCAAGAGCTGACCCGCATATACGAGCTTTTGTGATTTGTGTCGTTGTGTTGTTTTGTTTTTTTTATTCAGGGATGTAGGTCTTTAGCGAAATTTAATTAAAATGTTTCCATGGAAACCTCTTTTCAACCTCTGAGCTGTTTGTTAGCACAATGGTGAGACATGTTTGACTTTGCTATCATAGACCTGCTCCTCCGCATGAGGGTTTAATATGAAAAACAAAGTGGAATTAAAATTGCAAACACATCATTAAATAAGAAATTACAGACCGTGGATTAGCAACCCGGTCAGAAGCCGTGATTAGCCTTAGCGTGTTAATAACCATAAAAAATAAAAATTTAAAAATGTTTTTTTTAAAAATAAATACAAAATGGGTGAGAGGGATGACACGGTGACACAGAGAAAAATAAAATGTTTTAAAAATATCTATAAACATGTGAACATGGCATCAGATCCTGAAAGAGCTAGCTAAAAATCAGTTAGCTAGCAACAGTAGCTACATTAGCGACAACAGTTAGTGATGCTAATAATGTGACTGTAGTGGTGACAGGTTTATTTGGTGTCAAATAAAATACCTAATAAAGTATAAAATAAATAAAGCTCATGATATAAAATAAAACTAAAATCCTATTTGTGTCTGTCACTTTTTAAGCTAGTTAACTAAGATCTGTTCAATGATCCTGACAAATCCAAGCTAGTTAGCTAGCAAAATTAGCTATTGTTAGTGATGCACCATAGAGCAGGGGTCCCCAACCACCGGGCTGTGGACCAGTACTGGGCTGTGGATTCTTTGCTACCAGGCCGCAAAGAAACAATAAACTTATAATTTTGTATATATAACTTAAAATTATATATATTTTATTTCGGAAAAATTCTGAATTCACTTCCAATCGCACACTCCCGCATTTGACTCTGTCGCAGGTTTTTCCATAGATTAGTAAGTCCGCAAGCTGACCCAAAAACAAATGTCAACCCCACCATATCCCCCCCCCCCCCCCCCCCCGCCATAGAGGATCAAGTGTTAGCTTATACTTATATTTTAAAGCATTTAGAAATAAAATACTAAGAATTTTTATGCCCATGTTTCACTGAGAAGGGGGGCACGGTGGCTGAGTGGTTAGCATGTTTGCCTCACACCTCCAGGGTTGGGGGTTCGATTCCCGCCTCCGCCGTGTGTGTGGAGTTTGCATGTTCTCCCCGTGCTTCGGGGGTTTCCTCCCCCAGTCCAAAAACATGCGTGGTAGGTTGATTGGCATCTCTAAATTGTCTGTAGTGTGTGAGTGAATGAGAGTGTGTGTGTGCCCTGCGATGGGTTGGCACTCTGTCCAGGGTGTATCCTGCCTTGATGCCCAATGACGCCTGAGATAGGCACAGGCTCCCCGTGACCCGAGAATAGTTCGGATAAGCGGTAGACAATGAATGAATGA
Source organism: Hemibagrus guttatus (assembly GCA_033459395.1). Classification (NCBI taxonomy): domain Eukaryota; kingdom Metazoa; phylum Chordata; class Actinopteri; order Siluriformes; family Bagridae; genus Hemibagrus; species Hemibagrus guttatus. The sequence continues at coordinate 5,560,230 of JAUCMX010000018.1, forward strand.
ATGTTTCACTGAGACAATTTCAAGCAGCTAGCTAGCAGAGAAGCTACACTAGCTAATGTCAGTGATTTAGCAAAATGATTTTTAGATAGTTTACTAGCAGCATTGTTCTGTCAGATTTCCCTGTTGTTTAAAAATACATTTGTTAATAAAAGTTGAGACTAAGATACTTAAATGATATTTCAAGCTAACAGCTAGATAGCAGAGTAGCTATATTCGCTTATGTATATTCTTAACAAAATTGTTATGGTTTGTTTTGTTAGATTAGACTGATGCTATGAATAAAATAATAAGGATTTAAGTATCTAGTTGAGGCTAAGATGTTGAACTCAAGCCTCTGTGACAAGTTCAAGCTAGTTTAACAAATATACTAGCAGCTAGCTAGCAGAGTGGCTATACCAGAGATGAGTGCTAATGATATTGTTGTAGATTAGATGAATAAGATGCTGAACTCAAGCTCATGTCTCACTGTGGCAACTCCAAGCTAGTTTACTAGTAGCTAGCTAGCAGAGTAGCTACATTAGCTAAGGACTACTAACATAGTTTCCATTGTTATCAGTACTGACTGCTGATTAAAACAATAATTGATGATAAAAATTGACACTAAGATACTGAAATAACAACTCCAACCTCAATAACTATCAGCTAGCTAGCCAACTAGCTACATTAGCTTTGCAAATGTATATATGTAATGTAATATGCTTTGCTATAGTTTTGCCAGATTGCGCTGTTCTTATGAATAAAACACTAACAATTCAATATGTAATTGTAACAATTGCAAGCTAGCTAACTAGCAGGTAGGTAGCAAAGTAGCTACATTAGCTAGTGATTACTAGCATAGTTTTCATTGTTGACAGACTTGTCTTCTGTTTAAAACATAGATTGCTGATAATTTGATGATAATCATTGAGGCTAAGATACTGAAATGAATATTTCAAACTAGCTAAATATCAGCTAGCTAGCAGGGTAGGAAGACTGGCTACTACTGTGGTTATTATAATATGAGCTGCTTCTAGTTAGCGTACCGTTACATATTTATGGTGATTTGACCAGAATGTGAGGAAAAGTTGACTTTTAAAGGAAGTGTACCTCGTTTTGCAACAAAAGCAACTAGCGAGGGAAAACTAAATATATTGTTGTGACATCAGTTACTTCACACTATAAACCCACGAATGTGAAAGTGTGAAGAAGCCTGGAACAGCGAGCTAGAGGTTTATTCAGGCTGCCATGGTTAAAATTAGCTCCATGGCTACCGGCCCTGTCTTTGTGCGGCTCCTGAGTTAGCATGGCGGATGGTACGAGCTGAGAGGAGATGTATATGAGCAGGAGATGATCTAGACAGTGAGATAAATGGAGAGCAGAGTAAATAATAGCTCATATTACACCAGTTCATCTCCCTCTGACAAGCAGACGGACACGACTATGGATGCGACTCTGATTACGCTTTTGATGTCGGCATAAAGAAGACGTGGTACCTGAGTGTGTGTGTGTGTGTGTGTGTGTGTGTGTGTGTGTGTGTGTGTGTGTGAAAAAGATCTCTAGCAGGATGGAAACGTCCAAGCGGGACACTGATGGATTAAGTTCATATGTCATCCATGCTGCTTCTTTGTCATCAGTCTTCTGCTTCATTGGAGGCTTCTGAACACTTCCAGGAAAGAGAAAAGGGAGAGATAAAAGGGAACGACGTGTGTGTGTGTGTGTGTGTGTGTGTGTGTATGTGTGTGTGTGTGTGTATGTGTGTGTGTGTGTGTGTGTGTGTGTGTGTGCATGCAGCTGTGCTTATTTTTACTTTCTTGTTGTCTTTGGGAATGACTTTGATAGGAAGCAGCTTTTACAGTACACCCACCGGTCAGTCCGGAGTCTTTTGTTGTCCAGTGATCCTGTGTGGATGATCCTGTCATGTTTCTTTTACCCAAAAAGGAGTTAGAAGACTTAGCGGCTAAGATCAGATGAAATAACATAAAAGAAAGAAAGAAAATGAAAAAAAAAATTACTGGAAAATGAAAAAATAAAAACTACTAAGAAATTCAGTCTAAAATTTGGAAAACTATTACAAACAAATAAAAAATGTAAATTATAAAAGCTGTTAATGAAATAAAAGTTTAAAAAATATATTTAAAAAAAACTATTATAAAAACAATGAAAACTAAATCTACTAATTTTAATTTTATTCTAAAAAGAAAGTTGTCATATTTAGCTAAAATTAAAGATCAAAACAAACACATCAAAAGTAACTATGAACAATGAAATATTGTAATAAAATAAAAATATTAAACTTAATGCAAATATTATACTTATACAGTATTAACATATACAAACTGTTACTAAAAAATTCTAACAAAAAATTGGGGGGGGGGGAACCAACTACAAATGAAAAATAAAACTTAAATTACAAAGCTACTATAAAAATACAAAAATTAGCTTTTAAAAATGAAGTGCTACAAACTGCAAACACAACTTTTATGAATAAAAAAAAATAATACTAAAACTAAAAATACAGTATAAAATATATACTGACTAAAAATATGTACTGACCAAAAATTATTAAAAATAAAAAACTGAAACTTAAATTACAAAATCTGTTACTAAACTAATATAAAAACAACAAACAAGAAAACTACTGCTAAAACCAGACCTACAACTAAAGCCTAAATTTAAAGCTAAAAATAATTATTATAATAAAATAAAACTGCTAATGCAAATTTTAATGCCAAATATTTAAAAAGTAAAATAAAAAAACAGGATTAATAAAAACAGCTATATAAAATGTAAACAATGAAAACACAAAAAAGTAACAAAAAAAAGACTTATATAACAAAAATATATATAATATTTTACTTATACGGTATTAATGTATGCAGTACTAAAAAAATTCAAGCTAAAACTTGTGGGGGGCAAAATACAAATGAAAAATGAAACTTAAATTCCAAAGCTACTAAAAATTAAAACAAACAAGAATAACTTCTATAAATGAAATAATAAATACTAAAATACAAAAAAAAATAGTTCTAAAACTAAAAATACAGTATAAAAACTATTACTCAGTATAAAAAAAATACAAACACAAATACTAAAAATAAAAATTAAAACTTAAATTATTTCTACTAAAACTGTAAACTAATATAAAAAAGCTACTGCTAATCTAAAACTACTGCTAATCTAAACTATTAAAATCGAAAAACAAAGCTTACATTTCAAAGTCTACTACTAAAGCTAAAAAATTAAAGCTGAAAATAATTATAATAAAAAATAAAACTGCTAATGCAAATTTTAGTATTAAATATTTAAAAATAAACTAAAAATGAAAAACAGGATTAATTAAAATAGCTATATAAAATGTTTTTTTTTCATTAGATGGAATAAAAGGCTGAAATGAGAGAAACTAATCAATTATTTAAAATCTCTTTTACTGGCTAATGAACATATTATTACAAAGATGAGGTGGATTGTTTTTTTTTGCGATAATTAAAAATTAAAAAGGTGTTTAAAAAATAAGAGCTAGAATAACTTGGCTCTGAATTTGGCAGATCGGCTCTGTAATGGTTTTGTAGTTCAAGTTTGCTTTTCGTATCGTTTTTACGAGGCCTCTGCATTATTAATGGCTTTACTACGTTGCTTGATCTCCCTCAGTGCTATCGAAGACTGATTTGTGCTGCCTGATTTGCTCTGTGGCTCTGAGGGAGGTGTTTTTTTTGTTTAGTTTTTTTTGCCGTGTTAATGGATCTGCTGGAGAGACGAGATACGGGGTTTAGTCAGGGATTCATGAGAAGGTAGAGACTGATGAGGGAGGTGAGGAAAAGTAGCTAATGAAATGACACAAATGATTAAACCACAGTTTTTTTGCTAATGACACGAATAAGGTAACCGTGTTCAGGTTAGCGCTAAGCAGGTGAACAGGTTATGCTAAGTGTTAGCTATCAACTTTGCTTTATTGGCTCTTTAAAACTTCCGGAAATGAGGAGTCATAACTTTTAATTAGATAAGAATGTAGCACTTGTGTCCACACACACACACACACAGTTGGTTAGTTGTTTTCTAACCCTGTTTCAAAGCAGCGCTAATGTGCTGGATGGTGATGTTTGCTGATTTATTTCATTTTCCAGCAGTTTCCAGATGAATGAGTCATTATTTTAACAGATGTACAAGAAGGAGTACATCTTTCTGTCTCTCTGTCTATCTTCTCCCTCTCTCTGTCTCTCTCTCTGTCCCTCTTCCCTCTCTCTCTTTATCTGCCTCTATTTCCTCTATTTCTCTCTGTCTCTCTCCCTGTCACTCTCTCTGTCTCTCTTTCTGTCTCTCTGACTCCCTCTGTCTCTCTACCCCCCCCTCACTGTCTCTGTCCCTTTCTCTCTCTCTTTCTGTCTCTCTTCCGGCCTCCCTCCCTGTCTCTCTCTGTCTATCTCTGTCTCTCTACCCCCTTCTCACTGTCTCTCCTTCTCTCTCTCTCTCTCTCTCTCTCTCTCTCTCTCCTCTCTCTCTCTCTCTCTCTCTCTCTCTGTCTGTCTGTCTGCCTTTCTCTCTGTCTCTCTTTCTGTTTCTCTTCTCCTTGTCTATATATATATCTCTCTCCCTCTCTCTCCTTCTCTCTCTCTGTCTTTCTCTCTGTCTGTCTGTCTGTCTGTCTGTCTGTCTGTCTGTCTGTCTCTGTCTCTCTGTCTCTCTCTCTCTGTCTCTCTTCCCTCCCTTTTTCTCTGTCTTTTTCTGTCTTCCACCTTGTTTATCTGCCCCCCCCACACACACACACACACACAAACACACACACACACACACACACACACACACACACACACACACACACACACACACACACACACACACACACAGTTGACCTGCTTCACATTCTTTATAACGAGTGGAAAGTCTATTTTCTGACTCAGAACTTCGCACCTCAAATTCGGCTGTTTATAGACAGAAAAAACTGAACACTTGCACTAAGCTAAGGCTTGTTTAGAGAAAATCAAAATTGCCTTAAAAAATTTTGGGCATACTTTTTCCTGAATACTTTTGACAATATTCATTTACATGCTTGATATATTGCTCTACATGCTGTTCTGTTTCTATAACCTAATATTTGAACACACACACACACACACTCACATTAAGCTCCTTTCATGAATATTAGAAAAAGCTCATTTTGAAAAACTGGAATTTCACCACATTTCCAAAGCCTTATTGTTCATTATAGCAGAAAGATGTGGTTCCTCTATCTGCTTCCTGTTCTGCATCACTGCCTTACCTGCCTGTGATTGGCTGCTGGAGAAGTGTGTTTGTCCCGAAAACGCAGCTTTAGAGCTGTGAAATGGAGTGCAGAGAGATTGGCTTCGTAGATGATATTCATCAGAGCGAAATGGGGAAATGGGGAAATAGGTTGCTTCCTGGAGATTAAGCCGGTCTTCAGGATCAAACTTGGGTGAGAAGCTTTTACTAAGTTTGGTCTTTTATTTCTTAATCACATTTAATGCCTCAGTGCAAAGCAATGCTCCATAAACGCAGTCTGTATTAAAGGGCACGTTGGATTAATACGGAAAGGAGAACCATATCGGTCAGGATTTAGATTCTTTAATTCGCAAAATCCGATTGGTCATTTTCTATAAGAGCGGCTCTGCAGCTACAAATCAGAGGTTTATATCAACACGCTTGGCCTAATACGTTCTCGTTTCTATAGCAACGGCACATTACACAGAGACCTGGATGCTGGATGCTCCATAAAAATGAATTGACATATATCTTTATGTAAGATGATGGAAGGAGTCTCCAGTGTAAGAGCTCTGTAACAGTAAGTTTAGCGACATGAGAAAGGCTTCAGGATGGAGGACATCTTATTAGTAACATGCTTATCAACATAAGTGATTCAAGGAACAACATTTTAAACAACATCTAAAGTAACTGTAAATGGATAAAAAAAAAATCCAGTGCATTTCTGTAGTTCACTAGTGAGCTGTGTAAAGTGATTAAAGGGAAGTGACAAAGCAAACGAATCATTACTTTTTATATTTCTTCAAGAAGATTGAACTACTTAATTGAATCGCTGCTTAGTGAATCACTGAATCAAATTTCTCTTTGGTGGATCATTGAATTGAATCTCTGTTATGTGTATTGAATTGAACTGCTGTTTAGTAAATCACTGAATCATATAGATGTTGAATGGATCACTGATATGAATTGTTGTTTAGTGAATCGATGAATCATATATGTCTCGAATGTATCACTGAATTGAATTTCTGTGTAGTCTATTGAATTGCTATTTGGTGAATCACTGAATCAAATAGCCGTTGAGAGGATAAATGAATTGTATTGCTGTATGGTGTATTGCATCACTGTTTGGTGAATCACAGAATCAAATAGCTGTTGAGAGGATCATTGAATTTAATTTTTGCATAGTGTATTGCATCACTGTGTAGTGAATCACTGAATCAAATAGCTGTTGAGAGGATGGATGAATTTTACTGCTGTATAGTGTATTACATCACTGTTTAGTGAATCACTGAATCAAATAGCTGTTGAATGGCTCATTGAATTGAATTGCTGGGTAGTGAATCCCTGAATCAAACAACTGTTCAATGGATCACTGAATTGAATTAAATCACTGTTTAGTGTGTAACTGAATCAAATAGCTGTTTAGTGGATCCCTAAAATGAACCACTGGTGTATTGAAATTGCTGTTTAGTGAATCAATTCACTATATCTAATAGCTGTAAGTCGAACTGATTTAAGTCGAACTGAAAATCTGATTTAAGTCAAACTGATTTAAGTCGAACTGAAAATCAATGAATCATGAATCATTTTGTGGTCAACCAAAGATTTGTTTGCTTAATGATCACCTTTATATCCTTTATGTATGTCAGTCTAGAGTTTATTAAATGCCATGTTGGATTAATGTGGAGGTATGATCTAATAATCAGTAATATTCAGTGGCATTGCACACAGTTGCTGTGAATTTTTAATATGTAACCGAGATCAACGGTTGCACAATCCTAGTCACCTTCTTTATTTCTGATCAGCAGTCACAATATCTTCAGCTGAGCTTGTTTAATATTTCCAAATTCCGTTTAAAAAGGTCACAGAATAATTTCCAAATAATACATCAACGATTTTGACGCAATATCGTAGATTGGGAAAGCACCCAAGATGAGCGGATAAATGCAAATTGGCAATGAGAATGATGATGATGATGATGAAGGGTTAGTGGTTTGTCATAACAAAACTTCAGTTCTGTGAATGCACATGAGGCAGGTGGGTCAAGGGAAACGTTTCCAACACGAGGACACTGGTGCCAGCATTGATGATTACTGAAAGCTGACAGGAAGTGGTTAGAGCTTCACTGTTCCTGAACTGACACATGCAAATCTATGCAAACCGCTTGAGATTACGGTGCACTGTGGGGAAGTGTTTGTCTCTCGGCTTCAGTTCTAAGTAGCAGACAGGAAATCTCTCGCTCTGCGTCTCTTGCTCTCAGGCTGACAGGTGATTGACAACAGTCATTGACCGCTGACGGGTTATTAATCAAAAGGCAGACGAAAGCCGAGGGCGCTAAGCCTTTGCCCCGGAGACAGCGATGACACAGGGTCCTTTCCCTCCTGGGTTATTACATCTCTATTCCAGTTTTTCTCGCACTATTCTCGCTTGATCCTGAAAGAGAGGAGTCCTGGAACGTTCTCCAGTTTAATAGGCATGACGTGTGAAGCGTGCAAATGTTCATTATACATCCACATTCTCATCATTTCACATCATCACCATAGACATTTCCACTGTGACTGGTGTGAAAAAACTGGAGGTTGTCACCCTGAAAGGATCTGGACAGAATAATAGTTTCAGGACTTCCTGCTGCTTGTTATCTTAACCTGGAGACTCATATCTCCACTTCCTTGCCATGTGATCTCATTCCCTCATCCATTTTTTAAGTCTACTCTCCTTTTACTTTAATAATACTGAAAAGTATATATATATATATATATATATATATATATATATATATATATATTGTTTTAAATGTTCATACACTCCTGGTTCCTCACTGGTTCTCCAGATGGTTAAGACTTCTTTGCATCCTACTTGGAATCTTTTCATTGGAGAAAATCCTCCATTGACTCTCCAAGACAAGACAAAGTACTTTCTAAGGTTTTAAAAAACAATATAGATTCTTAAAGGAAATGTTTTCTCTGGGGATATTTCAATGGTTAAGACTTCCCTGAAGAGGTCCTACTCCAAACCCTTTTGATCTTGGTAAATTTCCATGTGGGGATTATTTGGGATTTTTTTCTGATAGGTAAATGTTCTGTTGTTGGGTTCTACAAAAGAAATTCCAATGAGAGACAATATAAATAATCTTTTAGGGTTCTAAGTAGCCATGTTAAAGAAAATGGTTCTAAGAGGTTGTGGTTTCTAAAAGTGGTTTTATTTGGAAATTTCTCTGAAATGGAAATGCTCTGTTATGGGGTTCTACAGAGAACCTTTTACTGGATTCCACAGATGGACAAAATGAAGAACCCTTTAAGATAAATAATGAATAACGATGTCCGCTCTTATCCAAAAGGGTTGTTCAGCAACTCTTGGGCTTGATGAATGTTCTGTTTTTGGGTTCTACAAAAAATAGGTGTTTCCCCAGAGATACAACACAATGCATATTTTAGATGTTCTAGTTAAGATGTTTATCTTATGTTATGTTGATGAGGGTTCTTTTAGGGTTCTTTGGGTAGGTAAGAGCTTCTAGGTTTTCAATAAGCGGCTTTGTTTGGATAAAACACAAAGGATATTTTAGATTTTCTAGTTTAGATGTTAGTGGTTCTTTTCAGGTTCTTTGGGTAGGTAAGAACTCCTAGGTTTCGAAACGTGGCTTTGTTTGGAAACTTCTCAGAAATGGAAATGGTTTCTACATGGAATGATTCATCACTCTTTAAACGTTCTGCGCTTTCTGTAGGGGTTTCAGCTAGAACTCTTTCCATTTGGGGGAAACACTCTGTTGTGAAGTGTTGCTTTAGAAATACAGCCAAAGGATACACACAGAACCCGTCAGACCTGATAATTTTTTACGATATTTCAATCTTAGCTGTGACTGATTCTTTCTCTCTCTCTCTCTCTCTCTCTCTCTCTCTTCTCTCTCTCTTTTCCAGCTCACTCGTGTTCCAGTTGAAGCTTGCGAGCAGTATTCATCCTGCAACGAGTGTCTGGGCTCCGGGGATCCTCACTGTGGCTGGTGTGTGCTGCACAGCATGTAAGTACTTCCTGTTCACCTGGCATGCATTCAGTACTGAAGCGAAATGAAATGCATTCAAAATTTCAATGCTGTACTTTATAACGCTGACCACATGGCTGTGTGACCCATCAGAAGCAGCCGTAGTTACATACACGCTAATGTTCCAATGCATTATAGCACATGCCGTTAGGGGGTTCAATCAAGCTTGTATGAAGAAATAAAACAAACAAACACACACACTGTCCCTCTCCTCATCACAGAGAGATGAGTCAGATGCTCTGGGCCCTCGGGGGGTCTGGCACATTTCCCACTTCACCATAAATTGAATTGGATTCTCATCATCTTGTGAAGACCCTGGAGGTGTGTGTGTGTGTGTGTGTGCGTGTGTGTGTGTGTGTGTGTGTGTGTGTGTGTGTGTGTCTTCAGGGGGATCTGCAGCTTTTTCAAATCTCCACGCCAATACACACTTTCTATTCTTTTTTCTTTTGTTTCCTTTTTTTTTTTCTTTTACAAAAAGCTCCCTTATGTGCACGCACACACACACACACACACACACACACACACACACACACACACACACACACACACACACACACACACCAGCACTGAGGAGAAACAGCAAAGTCTGAGAAGGTCACAGTGTAGAGAGCAAAAACAGGACACAGAGGCTAAAGCCTGTAAAGTGAAGTAGAAGAACCTCAGCTGTAAAAATCCAGGCAGCTGCTTGAATTCAATACAATTCTTTCTAAATGTTTACAAAATTATATAATCATTTAAAATTTTTCTACCAGAGTACAGAATTCTCAACCATTCTTGGTCAGAAATCTAGCCAGGTCAAGCTAGCTTGCTGTGCTATTCCCTATTTGACTGTGAAGCCTAGAAAATAGCATATCAAGCAAATAACCAAATTTTACCTCACTTTAATTTGCGTTTAAATTATATTAGCTTTAGAAGCTGCACATATAAATACAGTAGCTGCTACTATTCCTTATTAGGAAAAAAAAAACCTGGACATGCTAGCAGATGCTACACAAACCTACAGGCTAAAACATGTGACATGCTAACTTCGTTCTTCATCATTATCATCTAAAGCACCACCTTTCAAAAAGAATGGGGTTCATCCATCTAAAGCAGCTCCTGTGTCCCATTTTAGCGCAAACACCTTACTATCAGACTCGATGTCGGGGTTTTTTTTCCCTTTAATTTGTCACAATTTTACGTTGATCAATTTACTGTTTCCTTTAATTTGTCACAATTTATGTCGAGCAATCTACTCTGGGCTTAAGACAGTAGATGTTTTTTGTTTTGTTGTTTTGTCAGGAAAATGCAGTTGTGAGGGTGAGTGCTTTTTTTGGTGTTAGCTGGATGCTAAAAGAGAGAGAGATACAGAGAGAGAGAGAGAGAGAGAGAGTGAGAGAGAGAGGTGTGAATGTACTGGGAGAAAGATGCTGATTCTGTCGAGTCGCTCTCACAGGACAGATGAAAGCATTAGTGGGCTCAGGAATGTGCTTTTGGCTCTCTAAGTTCAGGGACACTTAAAAAGTTGTTTTCTCTCCCTTTCCCCTTCCCTCTCTCTCGCTCTCTCTCTCTGTGTCTCTGTCTCTCTCTCATGTGCTGTCGCTTTTTGTTGTTCGGTGCATTAGCAGAGAAAGGTGAGACTGGGAGCTTAAATAGCATGTCTGTGTTCCAGTCCTCCAGAGACTCTCAGACCTCTCGGTAACATTCCTCCACCCGCCGCTCGTCCCCTCGCCAGCCCCAGCCGCTCCTCCTCTAGTGGGCAGAATTACAGCTTTGATCCCTGTTCGAATGCAGACACGGAGCTTTTTCTCAGGCTATTTATAGATTTTTTTGTAGAGAGAGATTGGATGTAAATCCAGCCTGCATCACCCGGGACCTGAGCCTGTTACCTCGTGATTGGTTATCTGAGGTGACAAGAGCTTCATTGTTATTAGATGAATCTTGTTATTAAAAAATTTCAGATTGACTGTACATTTCATTTCGTTGCATTGTCGCTCAGACATTTTTGCCCAGCTACTTAGCCAATCAATTATATTTCTATAACTTTATTCAACTACATCAGCAGTATTAACTACAGCATCGTGAGCTCAATGACCTTCAGAAGATTTTTGCTGATGTTAATGGAACTTCTGCGAAATAAGTCAAAGCCAAAATGACTAAAAGTATACCAAATGCAACATCCTCCTATGAGGCAATTTATAGGTGCGTTCACTTCAGGTACATTTTAAATAAATAAATCAATTTATTCGGTTAAAGTGAACCACAAAGTGAAGTTATCTCAGTGCTTTTGGTGTTCACAATGAGATGAGTTTCTATTTTGGTTCACTTTAGCATTGATGTGTCTTCAACCCCCTTGTTTGTTTGTGTTTTTTACACGACAACTCCTTACCAGCTTTCGGTTGATTTTCGTCACATTTTTTCCCGGTTGCTCATGTAAGTTCTGGTGTAACTTCTTTACTCTTACACGACAATGTAGTGCCGTTCTGTTATAACCTCCATCCTTTAAATAAAGAGGGATGTAAGTAGCTCAGGGTTTAAGATGTTGGCCTGATGATCAGATTGTAACATCTCAGATAAATGTAATATTCTACATTAACAGTTAAAAAATAAAACGTTGTGTAACTGCTGATCTGGGGAAGTTTTGTGTGAGGACATGGAAGGAGTCTCCAGTTTTCAGTCAGCATCTCATAGGAGACAATCGGTTAGTGGGAAGGATTCAGGACAGGAGATTCTGCAGAAAAGCCTGGTAAGGAAAAGACAGGAACAGGAAGTATGGTTGTTTTTGTTGTTATAAAATTACATTTAACTAATTATTTAAATTTATGAAATAAGAGCCTCCTGGTGGTCCAGCAGCAGGATTCAGTGCTCTTATTGCCATGGGCAGGGTTCAATATCTGGGCAGGGAGCTAACGCAGGCACTGAAAAGTTAACTCCCAGTGCCTGTCCCAAGCCTGGATAAAATGGGAGAGTTGCGTCAGGAAGGACATCCGGTGTAAAACCTGTGACAAATTAATACGTGCGGATGTATTAATTTACTTAACTAATTTAATTTAATTAATTAACTCTTAATAATTCACTTCAGCATCTTTTTGTTTTTGTTTATTGTCCCATATTGGCCAATTTTCTGGAATCAGCTCCTGCTAGTTACTGGTTATATTTACCTTTAGCTACTAAAGCCGACTCGCTTTTGTAACATCTATGCAGACTGCTCACACTCGCCACTCTTTCTTCACGGCACCGTGGTCAGTGATTTAATTCACACAAGGTGATTATCTAAACAGAAGTCATTGATCGTTTCCTGCCAAGGGGATTTCTGGATGTGGTCCATGCTGATGTACTGAGGGAGTGTGGCTCTAATGACCTGGCGGTACTTAAAAGAAAAGAGCTAATTGGCAGCTACCGAGCAGGCTGTCAGAGAGAGGCAGATATATATCAGATCTCTCTCTCTCTCTTTCTCTCTCTCTCTCTCTCTCTCTCTCTCTCTCTCTCTCTCTCTTTTCTTTCTCTCTGTCTCCTCACATCCAGCTTTCAGCCTCTTCCTGGAGGGTGAGGGTGGCAATAGAACACTTTAAAGGGACAAAAGCTTGCCCATTTTGCCAGTTAGCCTCAGGGAAATGGGTGGTCCTCGACATAACAGGGCTTTATAGTGGAACAGAGTGTAGTCATGCAGACCAAAGCGAAATCACAGATCAAGTGCAGTCCTGTTTCCTGCATCTGGAACCAGGATGCTGGTTTAACTGCATACATGCTGTACATTCCATACATTTTGCACTACAGATCGAATTTGATCCATGTAATTGCTTTCGGTACTTTTCTAATGCGTAGTCTTGCATTTATTTGATTGAGCAAGTCGATCGTCTCAGGAGTTTACATTTCCCACTGCTCTAATTTTTCTGTATGTAACCAGGACTCAAGCCAGATTTTGGTTCCTCCCATACAGGACGTATGGCTGTTTTTGTTGTTATAAGATTACATTTAACTATAAATTATTGAAAAAAGTGTACATCTTTAATAAATAGAAATGATAGCAATAAAAGAAATAAAACTCTTAATTCACTTCATCACAGCAGCATCTTTTTGTTTTGTTCATTTTCCGATATCGGCTAATTTTCCTGAATCAGCTCCTGCTAGATACTGGTTATATTTAGCTACTAAAGCCAAGTCACTTTTGTAAAGACCCTAAAAGATGGAGACATTTTGAACACAAATCAATCAAAACACCCACAAACGAAGCATACTCCTGATGTGGTGTCAGTACTCAGTGGATTGTGGGTCTGAGATCTTGCGGATTGTTCACATATACACGTTATAACTTCCTGAGACCTCTTAGACTGCGCAAATGATGATATGTGTGAAAAAACCCTAAATCAGACACTAGTATTAGATGTCCATGAACGTGGATCAGTTAGTGTTTCACTTTGATTTTACTATCAACAACGAGAAATAAAGTCTAAATATTTGCACTACATCGCTGTTGAGCGGTTAGACAGTGTTGAGTCATATTTTAAGAAATATATTTTTCAAAGTAAATGTTGATATCAAACCCATTTCTGCTCTCTGAGATGCTACAAGTGCTTGTTCATCTAAAAAGCAGCTCAAATTTCATCTTCAACCAGTAAAATTCAGTGTAAGGTTATCCAACAGAGGGAAAAACACACCTCTAAAACACACTGAAAGCCGACAGACTCGTTTTATATCAGATTCACAGCCTGAACATCGTTCATTTCTTTACACTGATTGAAAATGCTTGATAAGTCGATTTCTATCACCCATGTACTCATAAAAAGGATTAAGACCTAACTACCATAAGAAATAACTATAGTATTAAATGAACCTACTGTAAATAAAGCACATGTGACCACTCCAATCACCCTGGGGTGAGTGATTTTATGCATTACGTTGATACATACATGAAATACACCATGCTGGATGCATGAAAACAAATTGTCTTAATGCATCGCAATTCGTTCAGAAGGAACCGATGTACGCAATTGAATTAAATTAATTCAGGCAGTTTTTTTCCCCCTTTTTTCCCACCTCTCCCTCTCCTTTGTTTCTCTGCTCTAATCCAGCAGGCTCTGAAGAAAATTAAAATCATAACTCAACCCTGATATTTATCCCCCTTGTTGTTGTTTTTTTTTGAGAATGCAATGACTTGATGAAACCCACGGCACAGTGGATCGATAAGGATGATAACGGAGTGGAAGGGGGAGAGAGAGAGAGAGAGAGAGAGAGAGAGAGAGAGATGTATGTGACTGTCATGGCAATGGTGCGAATCTGCACCTTCATGCTCTAAACAATAACGCAGGATGCAGTGAGTGTTTTCAATTATGATCGATGTGTTCAGCCTGAAGAGGAGGAGAAAGGAGGAGGAGAGAGGAAGGGGCAAAAGAGAGAAGAGATCAAACAAAATCAGTCTTTGACAGTTGCATGTTTTCCCTATGTAGGCGTTTAAAAGGGATGGAAGCTTTTCATTTGATATGTAGACGTTTTAGTCTACATTTTTTGTCTGTCTGAAAAGGTTGCTGTATTTTTTTTTTCAAAGCTAGCTGTAATTGCAAACACTTTGTAGCACTAAATAAAACCGACATAAACCTTTACAAAGAGTGAGTCGGAACAGGATTCCATCAGCTGTTACAAACACCTTAATATTCGGGTGTTACAGCATGTTATTCAGGTTGGGGCATTGGTGGCTCAGTGGTAGGTTTCTCACCTATCATGCGGAAGGCCCAGGTTTGGTTCCCAGCTAATGCCTCAACCCCAGCCACTGGATGCAGTGCCGGTCCCAAGCCTGGAAAAATGGGAAGGTTGCGTCAGGAAGGGCATCCG
This sequence comes from Hemibagrus guttatus, assembly GCA_033459395.1. Classification (NCBI taxonomy): domain Eukaryota; kingdom Metazoa; phylum Chordata; class Actinopteri; order Siluriformes; family Bagridae; genus Hemibagrus; species Hemibagrus guttatus. Next base: position 5,575,267 of record JAUCMX010000018.1, read on the forward strand.
GCGTAAAACATTTGCCAGGTTGTTGTGCGGACCAGTTGGTCCGCTGTGGTGACCCCGAACAGGGAGCAGCCGAAAGCAACAGCATGTTATTCAGGTGATATACACTTAAGGGCTCTTCACACTTGAATTGTTAACCCTGGGTCATCCTAAACCCTGGATAAATGGAATCCTGGGTTAACTGTAATCAGGTTTCACACTGATCATACTATACACGGGGTTAATTGTTAATCTGTATTCATTAACAGACGTTTCACACTGTACATTCCTAAACCTCGGTTAACATTCTTATTTGCATATTTGCGGTGTCACTGTCACTGGACGAACAGCAGGCAACCTGTTTACACGGCTTTTCCTGTGTCTTGCCAGGTATTGAAAAAAAATGCTGTAAGAATAATGCCGTCTCCTCATCACTCCAGTTCACACACTTTCCGTCTTTTTACATTTTCTTACTTCTCTCTCACCGACTGCTGTTTACATGATGCGCTTTTCCTGTTACTGATGTGACATGAGCCCTGCTGCTCAATTTCTGATTAGCTGTCTGTTGCCATGAGTCCAGCAAATGCGGTGCTAACCCTGCTCCGGAGCAGGGTTTCATAACCCCGGTAAAAAGCAGTGCTAACACCGCTTTCAAATTAAAGGTGTGAAACGTTTCCTTACCAAGGGTTAACAGTGTGCTAACAGCATGGGTCAGTGTGGTAACATTGTGGTAACAGTTTACTAAACAATGTGGTAAGGGTGTAGTAACAGTGTACTAAGAGTGTGGTAACAGTATGGTAAGAGTGGACTCACAGTGTAGTAACCAGTGTAGTAAGGGTGTAGTAACAGTGCAGTAACTGTGTAGTTATGGTGTAGTAATATTGTAGTAAGGGTGTAGTAACAGTGTAGTAACTGTAGTTATGGTGTAGTAGCATTGTAGTAAGGGTATAGTAACAGTGTAGTAATTTTAGTAACAGTGTGGTAACAATGTAGTAACAGTGTGATAAAGGTGTGATAAAGGTGTAGTAACAGTGTGGTAACAGAACGGAAGGTTGTGAGTTCAAATCTCAGGTACACCATGCTGCCACTGCTGGGCCCCTGAGAAAGGGGGTTTAACATTTTATCGCCCTCAATTTTTTTTATTAAATCACTCTGGATTGGGGTGTCTGCATAGTAAATGTGACAGTATAACAGTGTGGTAACAGTGTGGTAACAGTGTGGTAAGGGTGTAGTAACAGTTTGGTAACAGTGTGGTAAGGGTGCAGTAACAGTGTGGTAACAGTGGGGTAAGGATGTAGTAACGGTGTGGTAACAGTGTGGTAAGGGTGTAGTAACAGTGTGGTGACGGTGTAGTAACAGTGTGGTAAGGGTGTAGTAACAGTGTGGTAAGGGTGTAGTAACAGTGTGGTAAGGGTGTAGTAACAGTGTAGTAACAGTGTAGTAACAGTGTGGTAAGGGTGTAATAACAGTGTGGTAAGGGTGTGGTAACAGTGTAGTAACAGTGTGGTAACAGTGTGGTAATGGTGTAGTAACAGTGTGGTAACAGTGTGGTAAGGGTGTAGTAACAGTGTGGTAACAGTATGGTAACGGTGTAGTAACTGTGGTAACAGTGTGGTAAGGGTGTAGTAACAGTGTGGTAACAGTGTGGTAAGGGTGTAGTAACGGTGTGGTAAGGGTGTAGTAACGGTGTCGTAAGGGTGTAGTAACAGTGTGGTAAGGGTGTAGTAACAGTGTGGTAAGGGTGTAGTAACAGTGTGGTAAGGGTGTAGTAACAGTGTGGTAACAGTGTGGTAAGGGTGTAGTAACAGTGTTGTGACAGTGTAGTAACAGTGTGGTAACGGTGTAGTAACAGTGTGGTAAGGCTGTAGTAACAGTGTGGTAAGGCTGTAGTAACAGTGTGGTAACAGTGTGGTAAGGGTTTAGTAACAGTGTGGTAAGGCTGTAGTAACAGTGTGGTAACAGTGTGGTAAGGGTTTAGTAACAGTGTGGTAAAGGTGTAGTAACAGTGTGGTAACAGTGTGGTAAGGGTGTAGTAACAGTGTGGTAAGGGTGTAGTAACAGTGTGGTAACAGTGTGGTAAGGGTGTAGTAACAGTGTGGTAACAATGTGGTAACAGTGTGGTAAGGGTGTAGTAACCGTGTGGTAAGGGTGTAGTAACAGTGTGGTAAGGCTGTAGTAACAGTGTGGTAACAGTGTGGTAAGGGTTTAGTAACAGTGTGGTAAGGGTGTAGTAACAGTGTGGTAAGGGTGTAGTAACAGTGTGGTAAGGGTGTAGTAACAGTGTGGTAATAGTGTGGTAAGGGTGTAGTAACAGTGTGGTAACAGTGTGGTAAGGGTGTAGTAACAGTGTGGTAAGGGTGTAGTAACAGTGTGGTAAGGGTGTAGTAACAGTGTGGTAAGGGTGTAGTAACAGTGTGGTAACAGTGTGGTAAGGGTGTAGTAACAGTGTGGTAAGGGTGTAGTAACAGTGTGGTAAGGGTGTAGTAACAGTGTGGTAATAGTGTGGTAAGGGTGAAGTAACAGTGTGGTAACAGTGTGGTAAGGGTGTAGTAACAGTGTGGTAAGGGTGTAGTAACAGTGTGGTAACAGTGTGGTAAGGGTGTAGTAACAGTGTGGTAACAGTGTGGTAATGGAGTAGTAACAGTGTTGTAACAGTGTGGTAAGGGTGTACTAACAGTGTGGTAACAGTGTGGTAAGGGTGTAGTAACAGTGTGGTAACAGTGTGGTAACAGTGTGGTAAGGGTTTAGTAACAGTGTGGTAAGGCTGTAGTAACAGTGTGGTAACAGTGTGGTAAGGGTTTAGTAACAGTGTGGTAAAGGTGTAGTAACAGTGTGGTAACAGTGTGGTAAGGGTGTAGTAACAGTGTGGTAAGGGTGTAGTAACAGTGTGGTAACAGTGTGGTAAGGGTGTAGTAACAGTGTGGTAACAATGTGGTAACAGTGTGGTAAGGGTGTAGTAACCGTGTGGTAAGGGTGTAGTAACAGTGTGGTAAGGCTGTAGTAACAGTGTGGTAACAGTGTGGTAAGGGTTTAGTAACAGTGTGGTAAGGGTGTAGTAACAGTGTGGTAACAGTGTGGTAAGGGTGTAGTAACAGTGTGGTAAGGGTGTAGTAACAGTGTGGTAATAGTGTGGTAAGGGTGTAGTAACAGTGTAGTAACAGTGTGGTAAGGGTGTAGTAACAGTGTGGTAAGGGTGTAGTAACAGTGTGGTAAGGGTGTAGTAACAGTGTGGTAAGGGTGTAGTAACAGTGTGGTAACAGTGTGGTAAGGGTGTAGTAACAGTGTGGTAAGGGTGTAGTAACAGTGTGGTAAGGGTGTAGTAACAGTGTGGTAATAGTGTGGTAAGGGTGAAGTAACAGTGTGGTAACAGTGTGGTAAGGGTGTAGTAACAGTGTGGTAAGGGTGTAGTAACAGTGTGGTAACAGTGTGGTAAGGGTGTAGTAACAGTGTGGTAACAGTGTGGTAATGGAGTAGTAACAGTGTTGTAACAGTGTGGTAAGGGTGTACTAACAGTGTGGTAACAGTGTGGTAAGGGTGTAGTAACAGTGTGGTAACAGTGTGGTAACAGTGTGGTAAGGGTGTAGTAACCGTGTGGTAAGGGTGTAGTAACAGTGTGGTAAGGCTGTAGTAACAGTGTGGTAACAGTGTGGTAAGGGTTTAGTAACAGTGTGGTAAGGGTGTAGTAACAGTGTGGTAACAGTGTGGTAAGGGTGTAGTAACAGTGTGGTAACAATGTGGTAAGGGTGTAGTAACAGTGTGGTAACAGTGTGGTACGGGTGTAGTAACAGTGTGGTAACAGTGTGGTAAGGGTGTAGTAACAGTGTGGTAACAGTGTGGTAAGGGTGTAGTAACAGTGTGGTAAGGGTGTAGTAACAGTGTGGTAACAGTGTGGTAAGGGTGTAGTAACAGTGTGGTAAGGGTGTTGTAACAGTGTGGTAAGGGTGTAGTAACAGTGTGGTAACAGTGTGGTAAGGGTGTAGTAACAGTGTGGTAACAGTGTGGTAATGGTGTAGTAACAGTGTTGTAACAGTGTGGTAAGGGTGTAGTAACAGTGTGGTAAAGGTGTAGTAACAGTGTGGTAACAGTGTGGTAATGGTGTAGTAACAGTGTTGTA
>JAUCMX010000018.1:5589356-5596856 GCA_033459395.1 Hemibagrus guttatus
GCAATCATACAGTCATCATACAGCAATCAAACAGTCATCATACAGTCATCATACAGCAATCATACAGTCATCATACAGTCAGCAGTCATCCTACAGCAATAATACAGTCATCATACAGTCATCATACAGCAATCATACAGTCATCATACAGTCATCATACAGCAATCATACAGCAATCATACAGTCATCATACATCATCATACAGCAATCATACAGTCATCATACAGTCATCATACAGCAATCATACAGTCATCATACAGTCAGCAGTCATCCTACAGCAATAATACAGTCATCATACAGTCATCCTACAGCAATAATACAGGGATCATACAGTCATCATACAGCAATCATACAGCAATCATACAGTCATCATACAGTCATCATACAGCAATCATACAGCAATCATACAGTCATCATACAGTCATCATACAGCAATCATACAGTCATCATACAGCAATCATACAGTCATCATACAGTCATCCTACAGCAATAATACAGGGATCATACAGTCATCATACAGCAATCATACAGCAATCATACAGTCATCATACACTCATCATACAGCAATCATACAGTCATCATACAGCAATCATACGGCAATCATACAGTCATCATACAGTCATCATACAGTCAGCAGTCATCACTACAGCAATAATACAGTCATCATACAATCATCATACAGTCATCATACATCATCATGCAGCAATCATACAGTCATCATACAGTCATCATACAGCAATCATACAGTCATCATACAGTCATCATACAGTCATCCTACAGCAATAATACAGTCATCATACAGTCATCATACAGCAATCATACAGTCATCATACAGCAATCATACAGTCATCATACAGCAATCATACAGAAATCATACAGTCATCATACAGTCATCATGCAGCCATCATACAGTCATTATACAGCAATCATACAGCAATCATACAGTCATCTTACGGCAATCATGCATCATCATACAGTCATCATACAGCCATCATACAGTCATTATACAGCAATCATCCAGCAACCATACAGTCATCATACAGCAATCATACAGCAATTTTAGTCATCATAGATCATCGTATGGCCATCATACAGTCATCATACAGTAATCATAGAGCAAACATACAGCAATCATACAGCAATCATACAGTCATCATACATCATCATACAGCAATCATACAGTCATCATACAGCAATCATACAGTCATCATACTGTAATCATACAGTCATCATACAGTCATCATACAGTCATCATGCAGCCATCATACAGCAATCATACAGTCATCATACAGTCATTATACAGCAATCATACAGTCATCATACAGTCATCATACAGCAATCATACAGTCATCATACAGTCATTATACAGCAATCATACAGTCATCATACAGTCATCATACAGCAATCATACAGTCATCATACAGTCAGCAGTCATCCTACAGCAATAATACAGTCATCATACAATCATCATACAGTCATCATACATCATCATGCAGCAATCATACAGTCATCATACAGTCATCATACAGCAATCATACAGTCATCATACAGTCATCATACAGTCATCCTACAGCAATAATACAGTCATCATACAGTCATCATACAGCAATCATACAGTCATCATACAGCAATCATACAGTCATCATACAGCAATCATACAGAAATCATACAGTCATCATACAGTCATCATGCAGCCATCATACAGTCATTATACAGCAATCATACAGCAATCATACAGTCATCTTACGGCAATCATGCATCATCATACAGTCATCATACAGCCATCATACAGTCATTATACAGCAATCATCCAGCAACCATACAGTCATCATACAGCAATCATACAGCAATCTTAGTCATCATAGATCATCGTATGGCCATCATACAGTCATCATACAGTAATCATAGAGCAAACATACAGCAATCATACAGTCATCATACATCATCATACAGCAATCATACAGTCATCATACAGTCATCATACAGTAATCATACAGTCATCATACAGTCATCATACAGTCATCATGCAGCCATCATACAGTCATTATTCAGCAATCATACAGTCATCATACGGCAATCATGCATCATCATACAGTCATCATACAGCCATCATACAGTCATTATACAGCAATCATACAGCAACCATACAGTCATCATACAGCAATCATACAGTCGTCATACAGCAATCATACAGTCATCATACAGAAATCATACATCATCATACAGCAATCATACAGTCATCATACAGTCATCATACATCATCTTACAGTCATCATACATCATCATACAGTCATCATACATCATCTTACAGTCATCATACATCATCATACAGTCATCATACAGTCATCATACATCATCTTACAGTCATCATACATCATCATACAGTCATCATACATCATCTTACAGTCATCATACATCATCATACAGCCATCATACAGTCATTATACAGACATCATACAGCCATCATACAGCAATCATACAGTCATCATACAGTCCTCATACAGCCATCATACAGCAATCATACAGCAATCATACAGTCATCATACAGTCATCATACAGCCGTCATACAGTCATCATACAGCCATCATGCAGCAATCATACAGCCATCATACAGCAATCATACAGCCATCATACAGCAATCATACAGCAATCATACAGTCATCATACAGTCATCATACAGCCGTCATACAGTCATCATACAGCCATCATGCAGCAATCATACAGCCATCATAAAGCCATCATACAGCCATCATACAGCAATCATACAGCCATCATACAGCAATCATACAGCAATCATACAGTCATCATACAGTCCTCATACAGCCATCATACAGCAATCATACAGCAATCATACAGTCATCATACAGTCATCATACAGCCGTCATACAGTCATCATACAGCCATCATGCAGCAATCATACAGCCATCATACAGCAATCATACAGCCATCATACAGCAATCATACAGCAATCATACAGTCATCATACAGTCATCATACAGCCGTCATACAGTCATCATACAGCCATCATGCAGCAATCATACAGCCATCATAAAGCCATCATAGAGCCATCATACAGCAATCATACAGCAATCATACAGCCATCATACAGTCATCATACAGCAATCATACAGCAATCATACATCATCATACAGTCATCATACATCATCTTACAGTCATCATACAGCAATCATAGTCATCATACAGTCATCATACAGCAATCATACAGTCAGAATACACTAAACAGTTTTTTTTTCAAACTCAAAATATAGGAAAATATAATAAATCTGTTGTTGCCATTTGAGCTGATTAACATTATTAAACACCATTTTTACATTGCAGTACACTTGTAGACATGCACATTTTATACCAACAACAACGAAACAACAAAAACAGCAACAACAAGGATCACTGAACCAGTCGGTGAAGAATCAGAAATCATGGTAACCGAAATGACCACCGCTAATAGCTAAACTCTTCCTTACTTTACCTGTAGGTGCCATAAAAGGTGTTATAATGTTGTTACGTAATTACTAAGGTTTGTAATGAATAATGTTATTATTTTATGCTATTGACACTTCTCCAGTATCACATTTGTTTAACTAATTATTGTACCAGCCTTTAAACCTGGCGTCTTGTTTTACATAACAAAAAAAATATTACAGTTCCAAAAAAAGCCTAACTTGATTTTCCCACGAGCACGTCCAGGAAATTTCACAGAGTGTTAGTTTGCCTCCCCATGTGGTCTAGTTTTGAACAGTAAGGGTCAATTGCAGTGTGACTTACTGAGGGAACTGTTCACTGTAGGAGGTATATGTTTTGGCAGGCGCACACAGTGAGATCTAAAACTCAGGCATGTTTGAGCCTGAGAAGGTTTAATTTAATCCCATCTCCGGTGTCGAGCACATTTCACCTGGAGAAACGCCACTCAGACACATAAAGTAGGCCAATTCTTTTCATAATACTACCTAGGGGAAGTGATATGTCTGCTGACAATGCACCTTTGAAATAGTAATTCACCTTATTTTTGGCACAGGGGACGCTGTTAGCAGATCCAGTGCTGATCTTTGAGTTTCCAGCTCTCTAATTTTAGCTTTTCCGAACATTGATTTTTTTTTTTTCGGGCACCCTTGTGACCCGTCGCTCCTGTAATCGATGTCTCAGGGTTACAAGGACTCACAGATCAGCCGTACAGGGCAGGTGGGGAACATGCTAACTTTAGAAAGTCACGCTCTCTCGGGTTACCAAGCCGCTTTGTGTGGTTTTGAGACAGATGAGTCACTGCGCGAGGCTGACAGGATGAACTTTATAGTTCAGTTAGAAAACTCACTGCTCAGCGGTTGGACGTTTGTGAATTCAATCCTCCATTTTAATTAAGCAATAAAACAACTGAGGGTGTGTCATTATAGGATAATAATCAGTGATGGAGTGTTGTGATGAAGAATAATAATCTTACCGCTCCAACCCTCATCATTTCTACCAGCAATTACTGTTTTACAAAAGTCATCAAATCATCAAAGAACAAAACCATACCTTTAATCCATTTAGAGTTACATTTTAATGTCATGGAATGTCTCTGAGACACAGTCTGCAAACACTGACACTGGAGACTCCTTCCATATCTGTTAAAATAAACATCTCCTTTTGACTGCAGCATATCAACAATTAGTCATTTTTCTTTGTTAAAGAATAACAGGCTTTAAATATTTGTATTAATCAATGTGAAGAAAAACAGTGTTTTGGGCTGAAACTAGAATCAAGCTGTGGTTTAATCTTTGAAGCATTTTCTAAATATATACTGTACATTATATAGGTTATTCTATCAAAGAAAGAAAGGTTTATGCATCATTTTCAAATCTAGAGCTAAACCAAAGGTATATGGTGCTTTTTATTTATTGTTAGCAGCAGAAAGGATTAGAGCTTATCCCAGATGAATAATATGAGTCAAATAATTCAGAGAAACTAAAAAAATGCAAATAAAGCACATAACTCAAATAAAACATTGATCTTACTAACTCAAAAAAATCAAATCATACACATAACTAAAATATCTCAAATTACCCAATGCTAAGAATTCAAACAACTCCAATACCTCACACTACTCAATGCTAAAAATGTAAACAATAAATAACTCAAATACCTCAAATTTATTAATCCTAAAAACTCAAATACTTCAAGTTACTCAATGCTAAAAACTCAAACTCAAATCATTCATTCATTGTCTACCGCTTATCCGATCTATTCTCGGGTCACGGGGAGCCTGTGCCTATCTCAGGCATCATTGGGCATCAAGGCAGGATACACCCTGGACGGAGTGCCAACCAATCACAGGGTACACACACACGCACACTTTAGAGATGCCAATCGACCTACAATGCATGTCTTTGGACTGGGGGAGGAAACCCCCGAGACATGGGGAGAACATGCATACTCCACACACACGTCAGAGGCGGGAATTGAACCCCCAATAACTCAAATATCTCAATCAACACAAATGAATTAAATATTCAGATAAAACAATGCTAACATCTCAAATAACCCAAACCACTTAAATGAATCACTCAAATTACTTGCTTTATTTTTATAAGTAATTAATACTTTAGGGGGGCACGGTGGCTTAGTGGTTAGCATGTTTGCCTCACACCTCCAGGATTGGGGGTTCGATTCCCGCCTCCGCCGTGTGTGTGTGTGTGTGGAGTTTGCATGTTCTCCCCGTGCCTCGGGGGTTTCCTCCGGGTACTCCGGTTACCTCCCCCGGTCCAGAGACATGCATTGTAGGTTGATTAGCATCTCTAAATTGTCCATAGTGTGTGAATGAGAGTGTGTGTGTGTGTGTGTGTGTGTGTGCCCTGCGATGGGTTGGCACTCTGTCCAGGGTGTATCCTGCCTTGATGCCCAATGACGCCTGAGATAGGCACAGGCTCCCCGTGACCCGAGTGTAGATCGGATAAGCAGTAGAGAATGAATGAATGAATACTTTAATTACTTAAAGTAATTGCTTTAAGCAACTCATACATTCTGCAAATAACTCAGTGCCATTAACTCAAACCAGTCACATTTCTCAAATAACACAAATGTGTCAAACAACACAATGACTCAAATGTCAAGTAATTACTTAAAATTATGTAACTCAAATAGTGCAAATAATCAAATAATAATTGAAATAATTCAATGCTAATAACACAAATGACCCAAATCATTGAAATAATTCTAATTACTCAGTGCTAATAACTCAAATAATTCAAATAACTCAAACTATTTAAACTCAAATATACAATAAACATAACACAAATAACTCAACTCAATTCTACTAACTCAAAGAATCAAAATAACTCTACTCAAACTTAAATAATAAAATAAACATAAAACACATAATTGAAATGACTCAGATATGTCCAATAACCCAAGCTATGTAAAAGTAATTACTACAGTAACTTAAATAAAGCACTTTATAGAAATATGATGCAATATTAACAACTCAAATAAGTCAAATATCTCAAATGCTTTACAAAACTCAAAAAACTCACAGAACTCCACACAGCTCTGCCATATCTGGCAATGCAAACTGATAGCATCCTGCTGTGCTGATATCTTCCTTTCCTCCTCGTTTAACTTTTTAGATTTGGATACAAATCAGCAAGCTTTTTTTTTTTTTTTCTGAAATCTCAATTACATCCTGTGGCAATCACTTCATCTACATGCCATATCCAGATCCAGTTCATTTGAAAACACAGTAATATATGCACCTCCAGGCAACGCGCATGGGCCGGCAGGCAGTCCTGCTGACAGATGGGGGCTTTAATATGTTCAGGCTTTGATCACATCTACAGGGGATGCGGTGTTGGAAGAAGCAGATAAACCGTTTAATATATACCGTGTCCCCAGGCACGGTGAGGGAGGAGGGCGCTGGGATGGCGACATCGATGTGAAGCTGAGATGAGGCAACTTGTCTGAGGTGGAGTTGACAGTTTCTGAAATTGCGCTATGAGTTGTTGGGTTTTTTTTTTTATGTTGCTTCTGCTAAGTCGTAGACGAGGAGCTTTATGGTGTCAGGACTGGCAGGAATTTGGGTGTCAGGGTTTCTCACCACAACCCAGGACATTATCAGTATACCACATACACTGACTTCAAGGTTATAGTGATATTTTTCCGGATGCACAATATGAGTTTTGCTCCAGCTCCAGAGTTCCTGGTTGCACCAACACCTTGGAGAAAGCTATTTTGAATGCTATTTTGTTCTAAAATGGTCTTGAATCTTGACTCTTGAATCTTAAGTCTTGAGTCTTGAATCTTGAATCTTGCATCTTACGTCTTGAGTCTTAAATCTTGAGTCTTAAATCTTATATCTTGAACCTCAGGCTCTGAATCCACTGCCACAATTCCTACACAGTCACTTAGGAAGCACACAGTATGTCATCCTGGTGTATCTCCCAATCACAGTGTGAATCTTTCTGAACTCAATTAATGCACATAATGAACACAGTACAAATGATTCAAACACAA
>JAUCMX010000018.1:5601856-5609356 GCA_033459395.1 Hemibagrus guttatus
CTTATTTAAAAAATCTTAGTAAAATGGAATTGAATTGAATATAAATATCTATATTTAAACAGAAGGAGTTTATTTCCAGTGTCAGTACTTTGTAACAGTTAGTAGGTTTGGTGAGCTTGTTTGTTATACCAGCTTCAAGATGCTACAGTATGATAACAGGAAACAACTCACTTTACAGACGTTTCGCAATGTTAGTTATAAATGAATAAAAAAAAAACTTTATTACATGAAAGCTTGTAAAGATGTACCTTTCCATTTCTGGAATTTGGCAGACGTTCATATTCACAGCGACGTACAAAATGCTTTGAAGTCTATCAATGAATACATTAACACTGGTTCACTAGGTCACAGACTTAGGATTTCTTCTTCTTTTGGCTTTACCCTTCAGGGGTCACCACAGCGAATCATCTCTCTCCACCTATCCCTATCTTCTGCATCCTCAACCCTTGCACCCACTAGCTTCATATCCTCATTAATTCCATCCATATACCTCCTCTTTGGCCTTCCTCTTTGCCTCCTGCCTGGCAGCTCCATGTCCAACATTCTCCTACCAATATACTCACTCTCCCTCCTCTGAACATGTCCAAACCATCTTAATCTGGCCTCCCTAACTTTGTCCCCCAAACGTCCAACATGAGCTGTCCCTCTGATGTACTCGTTCCTAATCCTGTCCAATCTTGTCACTCCCAAAGAGAACCTCAACATCTTCAGCTCGGCTACCTCTAGCTCTGACTCCTGTCTCTTCCTCAGTGACACTGTCTCTAAACCATACAGCATGGCCGGTCTCACCACTGTCCTGTACACCTTCCCCTTGATTCTCGCTGATATTTTCCTATCACAAGTTTTTAGGCTGATTAGTTACACAGACTTAGGATATAATCAGCCTAAAAACTCTATTAGGAGGAAATATAGCACTTTTTTGTGTAGTAAATAAAACAAACAGGGAAAATAAGAGCTAGTTTAGGGGAAGTTCATTCAACCACCTCGGTGCCAGAACAGTTAAGAGTCTTGAAGTATACCTACCTCTTATCATGAGAGATGGTGGGACCAGCTGAGCAGTGCTAGTAGATCTGAGGGAGCGAGGTGCAGTGTGAGGAATAATAAAAGCTTTGTAATTGTATAAATAACTCAACAATCCACTCTATGTCCCCAATCCTGCGTTGATTATTTTCTTATAATGGCACGCCAGCATCTAGTGTTTTATTCCTTACTTCAGAGTCAGTATGTCAGGTGTGTGTGTGTGTGTGTGTGTGTGTGTATGTGTGAGCTGGATGGAGCAGTCAGACGAGACCCCCGCTGTCAAATCCCTCATTAATTGTGTTGCATTATCATAATCAGAGCACTGGGAGATACACAGCCCCCCGGATTAGCCTCGTTCCTGTTTCTTCCAGCTGAAATATTCATCGTTTACCATATTTAGAGATTTTTGATGTTTGTGTTATTTTAATTCAGTACTACTGAAGTTACCAGAGTTTTGGTTTCAGCTCTGTTTAAAGTTGATAGAAAGTGGAGTGGATGAGTGGGTTCTGTAGCACCTCGGTCTGAGATCAAACCCGATGTTCAGCGCAGCATTAACAGATGAAATGGAGCAGAATGTGGAGATGATAATATACATCTGTGTCTAAAAGAACGCGTGACTCACTCTTCCTCAGTCTGCCAGCCTGCACTCTGTCCTTCTTATATGGACCAGATGGACTGTGTTATCAGATAATAACATCTTATTAGTGTGTGTGTGTGTGTGTGTGTGTGTGTGTGTGTGTGTGTGTGTAAAATGATCCGAGCCTGTCGACTTGTTGCTGTCACGTTCAGATCAAATGCTTCTTGTCGGATCAGCCAAATGATCAGAATTAAAAAATCGTTCTGTGAGTAAGCAGTAAAACACTTCCAGTGCTGATGTTGTGCTGTTACAGGAAAATAATCAATGTGATAAAAAGGGTTTTTTTTTCTTTCCATTTCCTGTACCTTACTCCCATAAAAAAATTTTAATTCTCTATATACTACAGCAATCGCTTTATTTATTTATTTATTTATTTATTTATTTATTTATTTATTTATTCATTTATTTATTCATTTATTTAAATGATGTATTTGTTTTTTTGTTTGTTTAGAGAAACGTTTATTGTTTTTTTTCATGTGTGATGTTTTTCACAATTTATTGATTTTTTAACTAATTCATTCATTTTCATGTGTACATTTTTTTTTACGTGATTAGTTTATTTTTTTCCCCCAACATAATTCATCAACTTTTATATGTTCATTTTTCACAAGTAGTATATGTTTGTTTGTTTTTTTACCTGTGTGTGTGTGTTTTGTTTTGTTTTTATTATTCACGTGTATTGAACGTGGCTTGATTTTTTTTTTTCAATTCGACTTTTGCGAAATTTGTCAACTTTTACATGTTGACTTTCCACATTTCCACATTATTTATTTATTTACTTATTTTTTAACTTCGGCAGGGAAAAAAGGCTGCCATGGCATTAAATGTAACTCTAAACGGATAAAACGTGCTGTACATCTTTAGGAAATTCACGTTCGTGTTGCCAGATTTCTTTAATTTACACGAAATAACACACTTCAGCATGTCCTTTTATAGAAAAATAGTCAACTTCACTTTCTATGGTATTATGCAACATGATGTTGATTATTTTCCTATGACAGCATGTCCCGGGTGTTTTATTCCTTCTGGAAAGTGTAAATGCAGGTGTTACATCATCAAAACAAAATATTTCACTTCTTTATTTTTTTAAAGAGACGAAACAAATTACTATTATCTTTGCTAAATATTTTGTTTTAGAACTCTCTATTTAGACTGAATATAGTGTATATACTGTACAGCTCTAGTCAGTCAGAACACACACACACACACACACACACACTCACACACACACACACTGTGTGTGTATAACACAGGTGTGTCCTGCTGTGAGACTCATCATAAACATGTTTTTACACGACTCTCGGGGTATTGCCCTGCCGCTTGTTTATTATCTGTAAAAGCAGTGCTGTTAAATAAAAGCGCTCATAACCCCGCCCCTGAAGGAGACATCACACACACACACACACACACACACACTTGCTGTCAGTTCATTCCACTGCATCAGTGCAGCTCAGATGCGACACACACGGCAAGTCACACCACCTGTTGGTGAAAAAGAGGTAGTGATGGAACTCAGTAGTGATGGAGCCGGGTCACGGTCACTGCACTTGGAAGACACACACACACACACACACACAGCACTCATACACGTCTCTGCTACACCACACTTACAAAAATGTCGTGAAAACTTCACATGTGAATAATTATTACACGTTTCCTATTTAGTCGTAATTAATTGATTTTTATTTTATTTTTGTTTATTTTTGATTTGTTTATTTTTATTTGATTTTATTTTCCACCCAAGATTCATTTAGTTGAATGTGCAATTTTTTCATGTGATATTTTTACATGATTTTTTATACAGTTTGTTGATTTCTTACGTGATTTAAAAAAAAAAAAAATTTTTTTTTGTTCACAATTTACAATTACATTTTTTTCTCTTACTTAAAAAAAAAGTCCTGTTTCAGAAAATTAATCAGTGAGATGTTTTTGTGTTTGAGAAAGGTCATTAGAATACCGGAGTTGTGGGCGGAGCTTCGTTTGACATCACCAATCTTTCACATGATATTTTTTATTGATTTTCACACGATTCCTTTTTTCTTTTTTTACAATTCACTGATTTTCACCTTATGTTTTTTTTTAATTATTTGCTTTTTATTTATTTGTTTTTTATTTGTTATTTGTTTTTATTTTATTTATTTATTTATTTATTTATTTTTTCATGTGACTTTTTCCCACATATTTCACTGCTTTGTATCATTTTATGTGAATTTCTTCCCCACACAATTCATTTATTTTCCTTTTTCATGTTATTATTTTTGTTTCCAGGATTCCGTATGATTTTATTTTTTTCTTCTGGTTTTTTTTTCCCCCCACACATGATTCATTGATTTTCACGTGTGACACTTTTGGTCCTTTTGTACTGAATGTGGCTTAATATTTCATTTCAAACGATTGACTTTCACACGTTTTTCACGTTTCCCTGACTGTGAAGATGAAATGGACTTTTCCACATGCCCCCACAAAACACACACGTTCCTCTCGTCGTGTAAACTTTACGTTTGTTTTTCTTGGCTGAACTCGAGTGCATTGTACCTGGGTGGTTCATTGAATGGGCCACAGGACAGGGGAACAAACCGAGTGATTGGCGCTACAAAGTGAGGCGTTCTGATTGAAAACCTTTTCAGACCTGCTTAGAGCGAGGGCTGAGAGAACGAGGAATGATTGTTGCCTCTTAAATCTCCTTCATCCCTTCGCTTTCATTGCGAGTAGATTACTGCACTCCTTTCTATTCCGCCTGCAGAGTTCTTTGTGCTAGACTGCTTAACTTTACAATACACACATCCAACTCTCTCTCTCTCTCTCTCTCTCTCTCTCTCTCTCTCTCTCTACCTCTCTCTCTCTACCTCTCTACCTCTCTCTCAGGTTTTTATCATCTCTTTCTGGCACATGAAAAGCTTTGACTGAGGCGCTTTCCCAAACAGCCGCGGTTATAAAACGGCTTTCTCTCTCCTCAGCATGCAGCCCTGCTCTACACTGATTTGGACTTAATTGCTACGGAAGTTTGTATAAGTCAATGAGGATTAAGCGGGAAGAGTCTTGAGTGGCAGGCGTGAGGGTTTGAAAAGACGAAGAGAAGAATTTCTTCTCCTTCTTCATCTTCTTCTCTACTCTACAGCACTAGAGATCCCTTTGGGATTTTCCAAAAAAATTTTCTTCAACTGTTTTTTTTTTTTTTTTCCAATATTTTGAATATTCATGTGATCAAATGCATGTTTCCTGAATGAATTCGTTTGAAAGCCAGATTCCGAATGAATCGGAATTCTGAATGTTTCCTGATGGATATATGGATCCTCTATAGTCTCTGTTGATTTTCCTGTTACATATAATATGCACATGTACAGAGTGAGGTCCATGAGGAGACTGCAAGCCAGGCCTTCTTCTCCAACATCAGTACCTACCCTTACAAATACATTTCTAGAGGAATTGTCAAAAATTCCCATAAACAGACTCCTTAACCTTGTGGAAAGCCTTCCCGGAAAAGTTGAAGCTGTTCTAGCTGTAAAGGGCAGGACAACTCCATATTACATTCATGTGCATGTAAAGGCAGACGTCCCAGTTTTGCCTGGCTCACAGTCTCCACTCTAATTCATCCCAAAGGTGTTCTATCAGGTTGAGGTCAGGACTGTGTGCAGGCCAGTCAAGTTCCTCCACACCAAACTCACTCATCCATGTCTTTATGGAGCTTACTTTGTGCACTGGTGTGCAGTCATGTTGGAACAGGAAGGGGTCATCCCCAAACTGTTCCCACAAAGTTGGGAGCATGAAATTGTCCAAAATGTCTTGGTATGCTGAAGCATTAAGAGTTCCTTTCACTGGAACTAAGGGGCCGAGCCCAACCCCTGAAAAACAACACCTGAATTCAATGATTTGGAGGAGTGTCCTAAAACTTTTGGCAATATAGTGTATGTTTATGAACCTTTATGTAAGGTCTTCTCACACCTCGGACATGGCAAACAAATATGTGTAAATATTCAAATATGTTTTTATTTAATTTTTTTCCTCTCTCTCTCTCACAGGTGCACCAGAAAGGAGAAGTGTGAGAGGTCGTCTGAGCCACGCCGCTTCACCTCCGACATCAAGCAGTGCGTCAGGCTGAGCGTCCACCCCAGTAACATCTCAGTGTCACAGTACAGTGTCATGGTGAGTCCATGCACACACACACATACTCTCTCTCTCTCACACACACACACACACACACACACACAGTTATTGCTAATGAGGGAATACAAGCACTCTCACACTCTCACTTAAACCATCAGAAAAACATCACTCAGTGTTTACATTGTTGCACAAGCTGCAGCTTATTTCTTATAAATTATTCAACACCCTGAAAGAGAGAGAGAGAGACAGACAGAGAGAGAGAGGGAGAGAGAGAGAGAGAGAGAGAGAGACCAGCAGACAGACAGAGAAAGAAAAGAAAGAGACAGACAAGCAGAGAAAGACAGAGAGACTGACAGAGAAAGAGAAGGAGACAGACAGACAGACAGACAGACAGAAAGAGACAGACATACAGAGAAAATGAAAGTGACAGACAGACAAAGAGAAGAAGAGAGTCAGACAGACAGGCAGAGAGAAGGGGAGACAGACAGACAGAGGGAGGGAGAGAGAGACAGACATACAGAGAAAGACAGAGAGACAGGCAGAGTAAGAAGAGGAGACAGACAGACAGACAGACAGACAGACAGAGAGACAGACAAAGAGAAGGAGAGACAGACAGACAGAAAGTCAGACAGACAGACAGAGAGAGGAGAGAGATAGACAGAGAGAAAGAGACAGACAAACAGAGAGAGGGAGAGAGATAGACAGAGAGAAAGAGACAGATAGACAGACAGAAAGAGAAAGTGACAGACAGACAAAGAGAAAGAGAGACTCAGACAGACAGAAAGAAGGAGAGACAGATGGACAGACAGACAGAGAGAGAGAGACAGACATACAGAGAAAGACAGAGATACAGGCAGAGAAAGAGACAGACAGACAGAGAGAGACAGAGAGAGAGAGAGACAGAGAGACAAAGAGAAACAGACAGATAGACAGACAGACAGAGAGAGGGAGAGAGAGATAGACATAGAGAAAGAGACAGATAGACAGACAGACAGAGAGAGGGAGAGAAAGATAGGCAGAGAGAAAGAGACAGATAGACATGCAGACAGAGAGAGGGAGAGAGAGACAGACAGGCAGAGAGAGGGAGAGACAGACAAGCAGAGAGAGAGACAGGCAGGGAGAGGGAGAGACAGACAGGCAGAGAGAGGGAGAGAGAGACAGACTGAGAAAGAGGAGATGGACAGAGAGAGGGAGAAAGAAGGAGCTGGAAGCAGTGCAGCACAAACCAGCTGTTTCTTGATCCAAAAGTACTAAGAGAGCTAACTTTGATGAGAGCTAACACAACACATTTGATTCACTTCCTGCAATCGAGTCGATTCAGAGTCAACTGAGCTTCACCTGGAAGTGATGGAGACCTGACATAGACTCTCTTAGACCGGTGTTTTGATCCACATCCATGTGTGTTCTCACACCAGAGCTCCATTCACACAGACTAAACACTGCGTGGTTATGCTGCCTTCACGTGTACAGCGAGTCGCAGCGACAAAGAGATCGAAGCTGATTCGTTTTTTCAACGAGAGCTATGTCTTCTGCTGACATGAGCTACAGCGTGCTTCGGAGATGAGAAGGGGGCGTGTCCACATCAGAGACATGAAGTTGAACTTTATGCAAATACGGAGCGACTCGATGCAGCGACGACCAATCGGATTGAAGACAGTAGAGGTCACATGATCTGTGGCAAAGAGCACACACTGCTTCTCCCATATCTCGAAAGATATGATGCAGATAAAAACAAATAC
>JAUCMX010000018.1:5614356-5691856 GCA_033459395.1 Hemibagrus guttatus
GCTCCTGGAACTGGCTTCTGTACCAGTGTTATAATCCCGCCCACTGATGACATCATTTTGGATGCGGAAGTGCATGGCGCAGCAGGACGGCCAAGACTGGAATGTCACAGTCACTGAGATGGAAGTATTTCCCTGTTCTGATATTTGATATGTTTTATAGTTAAAATGTAATGTAAAAATAGCAATTGCTTAAGTATTCACCCTTAAATTAATAAAGAATGATGTCATTTTGTGAGTCGTAGAGTTTTTTGCCAACTAGTGGATAATATAAAGTCTATTTGTTCATGACTTTCATCAATTCAGTTACAGGCAACAAGATGATTCTGACATTTATTTAATTTTGTCAGATCAGAAACTTTATTGGACCCGACCCGTGTGTTTGACTTACCTGCCCTAATGGACAAATCCACCAGCCTACATCGTAAAATATTTGGTGTTTGTCATATCCACACAAAAACATCTCTTACCCATTTATGGCATTTGGCAGACGCCCTTTTCCAGGGCGACTTACATTTATCTAATTCATACAACTGAGCAATAAAGGGTTAAGGACCTTGCTCAAGCTGTGGCAGCTTGATGGACTTGGGATTCAGTCTCACCTCAACCTTCTGAACACTAGTCCAACACTAGTCCAACCACTAAGCTACCACATCCCTCCCCCCGTGTGATGATTATCAGTAATAATCCTATGTTCAGACTATGTAAACAAGTGTAAGATATAATATAAAGTGGCATTTGCATTGCACTCAAATGTGTATCCGGACAAACCTTTGGCCAGCTTCTGATTCCTGAAGCTCACAAGCTCACGAACGTCATTGAGCTGTATCGAGGGAGGCCGAGTCCCTCAGGTGGTTGGACTCATTGGGTTTGCCTTGTTAAGCAGAGCTCCTCCAGCATGGATTAGACAGGCTCTAAAAGCCCATCGTTCAGCTGGCAAACTACACCAGGAGTGGGGAGATGTCCATGTGAGTCTTGGCTGTTGCTCCTCTTCACAAATGGCCGTCTGTGACCAATAAGGATGATTAAATGGAAAATATTAAAGAGAGTCAAGGAGAAGCGTATGGAGGTAAATCAGGCTTTTCTGAAATAAAAGCTTAAATATTGAAGAGAAAAAGGTCACAAGGTATAAGGAATGTGTCTGTGTGTGTTCAGGAGGAGACAGAGGGCAAGAAGAGGGCCATTACTGTCTCGTGATTGGATTTGTCCTTATTATTGATTTTTTTTGTTTTGCTGTTTTTGTATTAGGTGGCACATTTTTCCCCAGGGCAAAGCAAATAAAACTGAAATAATCTAGGGAGTTATATCAACAATTCCTCTCTCTCTCTCTCTCTCTCTCTCTCTCTCTCTCTCTCTCTCTCTCTCTCTCTTTCTTAGTATCTCTCTCTTTCTTAGTATCTCTCTCTTTCCTCCGTCTGTCTCTCCTGGGTCCAGTGGATCACATTAAAGTCAGTGTGGGCCTACAGATGGTTGGGTTGTATCAGGAGCAGATGGTCATGCGCAGATATTTATCTAACCACTCGGTGTATTTTCTCACTTTTCTGGTGGCTGAGGTGCATCTGAAGGTTAAAGCCATTGATTTTTTTTTTTCTATTAAAAAAGTTAAATCTTCATGCTGTTGTGGTTTGGAGTCAACAAGTGCAAACTTTGATGGAACATGGTGTTAGAGATGAACAGAATGAATGAATTTTAAACGTAATTGCATTTTGTTGATGTTTTCTTTCCTACTTTCCAGCTCGTCCTGGAAGCCCATAACGTTCCCGAGCTCTCCGCTGGCGTGAACTGCACCTTTGAAGACCTGGCTGAGATGGATGGGCTTGTGGAAGGCAATCGCATCACTTGCAGCTCTCCTGCTGAGAAAGAAGTCCCACGCATCGTTGTAGACCAAGGTGCGTCTATACATTCAAAATTATTGGTGCTAGTCTTTCTTCTAAAAATGGTCCATCGGTGCCACACAAGTAGCTCGGCTGTCAAGCAGGCTGAGTCTAGAAAAAACACTTGGGCAGGATCTGGTTGGGTAAAAAGAAGCATAACCTGAGAAAGAGCACTAAAAAAATTCACACTAGGCTAAAGTTTCGGTTGTTTCTGATGTTAACAAGGCTTGGACTTGCATGATAAGACTTTATGTTGAGAAAAAAAAACAGCAAGGTATAAATAGAAAGCTAAACAAGGTTGAGACACAGTGCAGGTGATCACAGTAGGGTAGAACTACTCAAAATAACAGGACAGGCTGGAGACAGATGGCAAATAAAGACAGAAATCTGGACACATAAGCCATTTTCTCTAAGACCTGACATGATTTATTTTCTCGTTTGACTCAATTTGTATAAATCGTTCCAAACGTAAAAGCTAGGCTTAGGAATGTGATTAGTATTCAAAGCTCTTATAGCTTATAATTATTATTATTATAACTTATAGCTTCTTATGGAGTCCAACCCAACCCCTAATTTTGTTCATTTCTTTGTCATGAATTTGTCATGAGTCCAGGGTTTAATGAGGTAGAAGCAGGATATTGGAAGCAGTGTACCATCTAAGAGACACCCACATGTGTACTACTGTCTTTTCACATACTGTTAAAGAGTTATTCCTCATGCCGCTTGGAAAATACCAATAATTTCAGCAATTACATCAGTGAAAATGGCCCTGCAAATCAGCACAGTTGTTGAAGTGTCAGCAGGAAAACAGGTGCCCTTGCTGAACTAAGATAAACACATGGCAACCCTTGAAGTCAACCAGTTTAACCTCACTCGTGTCTTCACTTGCTCACGTGGCACGGTAATTGGAGCGGCTGGATAGGACGATGTGCCCCGAACTCCTGGGAAACCTCATTTGCATCGCAGGCATTGCAGAGACAGAGAAGGGGAAAGTGAAAGAAATTGAGAGAGACCCTAGAGCAGAGATGGTGGTTTACATGTTCTTTTTGTTTCTCATTATCTAGCCTGCAGCTTTTGACTGGTGCAGCAGGGCATGTTTTGTAATAAAGTGAATAATCATTAGCTACACCGGCATTTCACTGCCATCTTTATTCTTCATTCCTGCAACCCCTTTTCCATCTCTGAAGATCTTTTTGGCAGTGGGATCTCTCTTCGGATGATGACGACGACGACGATGCTCTCCACGTCTATAGCTGTTCAGCTGATGAAACAGCTTTGACAGCATTTATTCCAGTAGACAAGAGCGAGAAAGGACAAACTTGTACCCTCTGTCTGTTTTGTTCATCGCCTTGCTTGGTTAACTTTGGAATAATTGAAAAGTGCTCACATCTGGGCAGCTGTCATGAAGCGGGCAATTTTTCATCATATGAAAGTGTCGCAAAGTGCTGCTAATAAAGATGCTGGAAATCCCCTATCAGGCAGAGAAGACACATATTTAGACTTTTTTCAGCTCTTCGGGATGAATGTATCTTGCTGGAATGGCAAGCGTAAACTAGGAATCCACTTCAAGGAGAGTACCACGATGCAATGTACCAAATTTGAATTGAACTCCGCCCCTATAGGTAACCACACCCCATTATTTTCATACGTCCTCAGAATTTTGCCCTGAACATGTCATTATAGGACTTCAATCCAGAGACTCATTGCTTGTGCAGCCTATCGTAGGACTAGTCCACAAAGGTATGTTTCCCATATTAAACAAAGATTCAATTCCAGTGGGCAGGGCTACGTTCTGCAGAATGCACTTTTTGTCATCAACAAATCAAGAGATTTTTACTGTATACCTTATTTTATATGAGCTATTCCAGGAGAGCCTTTTGCACAGGGAGACCTGTAGGGTGACTTTATGACTGTCTGCGATAATACAGACAGCTTTAAGTATCCTTAGAGATGGAGGAAAAGCAGGTACCATAAAATACAAAGCTTACCAACCTTCTAGGGCTTTGGGATCTCAAAATGGCTGGTTTAGTGAAGCTGAGCCCACCTACATATGGACGTATAAGGAGAATGAGAAGAGAAGGTCATTTATTAACTAGCACCCTCATCCTTTTACTACTTCTTTTCTGCTCAGTGTCATGGTAACCATATGTGTCCTGCATGACTCATTAAGAAGGCACACTCTCCAGGGTGTGTTAGGACGTCTACACAGACACACACACATACACACCAGAGATAGCAGCCATCAAGGTAACATTTAGCAGGACTAATTAGGACAGATTCTTTGTCAGCCACACTTTCCAGTGATTGATAAATGATTCTGTCTTTGTTGAGGAGACAGAGACAGAATGATAGAAAGAGAGAGAGAGAGAGAGAGAGAGAGAGAGAGAGAGAGAGAGTGATGAGGGTGCTAAAAAAGAAGTGAGAGATAGTGGGAACGAATCACAGGCAGAGATAAAGAGACAAAACAAGAGTGGGTGACAAAGAGAGGTGCGCACTCTTCCATCGAGAGGGGAGATGTCAGCGTCCAGCTCACTGAATTAAACATGAGGTTCTTCATTAGAGCTGACAAAAGGACACCAAAATTCCTTTGTGCCTCGCATTCATCAACTTGTACAGGTTCCTCCGTCTTTCTTCCTTCCTAATCTCCCTTTTTTAAAAAGGACTTTAA
This sequence comes from Hemibagrus guttatus, assembly GCA_033459395.1. NCBI lineage: Eukaryota > Metazoa > Chordata > Actinopteri > Siluriformes > Bagridae > Hemibagrus > Hemibagrus guttatus. The sequence goes on from JAUCMX010000018.1 coordinate 5,618,896, forward strand.
AAGACTTTCTGATGGACTTGTAGGTTTTATATTCAAAGGATAGCAGGTAACAACGTTGTGTTATGCAGGTGAACTCCAACACACTGGCTTGCTGCTTTGTTAGGACGCATAATTATGCAGTTATAAACTTGGAACATACTGTGTACATTCATGCTCTGTTGTGTTCTTGGAGGTCTTAGAGATAGGTATAGGAAGATATAGAAGAGGCTTTTCTTTTGTACTGTAAATGCTTGTAAGGGTAGTAAACCTTGTTTACATGTATTGTGAGATCAATTTAGAGTCTAGACTTTAAAGCTTTAGGCCTCAACTTCAAGGTCAAGTCCAAAGCCTTAAGATGCAGAATCCAAGTAGGTCTGATCTGTACTATGACCTAATCTCTACGGTTCAAGTCATGCCCAGTGTCCCAAGCTGTTGAGTCTGAATTAAGTCAACTTGTCCACAATAAATCCCTAGTTTCAGACTGTAAAGACTGTAAAGGTTGTAGAGTTAGAACTGAGCCGAACTGTACAATGAGGTCCAAGCTATATAATCAGAGTCAAACCCATAGTCCAGAGGTCAAAGCTGTAGAGTCAGGCCCAGATTCACAGATGTAAAGTCAAATCCAGATTCCCAGGCTACAGGATCTAGGTTGAGACCAGACTTCAAACATGTCAAATCAGAGTTGATCCCAGAGTCCCAGACTATAGTCAGAGTTGAGTACCATATTCCCAAGGTACAGATTTATACTTATAGCTATACCTATAACCAGAGTCTCTAGGTATAGAGTTTTACCTATAACTAGAGTTATAGACTAGTCCAACGTCCCAATCTATAGAATATGAGTAGACTGCAGGGTTCTAGATTGTGAGTCTCAAACTAAGTCGACTCCAGCGTTGTAAGGTTGAGTCTGAATCGAGTCCAGATTGTGAAATCAAGCTCCAAGCTTCAGAGTCCAAGGGTGAAGACTCTTCATTGTACACTATCTTTATGAATCTAAATAAGACAAACAACAAGGGTCAATGTTGATGGAATGGAGTCAATTCTAAAGAGTTGTAGTGTCTCCTGGATCCTGGATTAATGGTAACCAGGAGTAGGTTGGTTAGCTTAGAAATTCAAGTTTAACTCAAGTTGCAAGTGTCAGACTAATGACCCCATGTCTGAAATGAGCAAATATTTTTGGCCACACTACTGTGGCTTACTTTGGGAGTTTTGAACTTTTTGTTTGTTTGCTTTCCAGGTGACCATCAGATTGTGCAACTCTACCTCAAGTCTAAAGAAACAGGACTAGCTTTTGCCAACACAAGCTTTGTCTTCTACAATTGCAGTGTCCATAAATCGTAAGTACCTTTTGATTGGGCTGTCTTTTGATAACACCGAGCCTAGTATAAACCAAACCTCCCCTACTCTCTGCCTCTTTTTCCTTAGGTGTCTTTCTTGTGTTGGAAGCCCATACCAATGTCACTGGTGCAAGTACCGTCACATCTGCACCCATGACCCACGCAGCTGTTCTTTCCAAGAAGGACGGGTCAAGCAGCCTGAGGTGAGCCATTATTTCTTGTTTCTATATATACTTTTGCGTGCTCGGTGATGTTTGAAGTTCAGAAATGCTGTATAGTATCAGTGATAAACACTTAAATGATTTTCAGCGTGGGAGTACCTTTGAGACCAGCAGTGAATTCTTAGTCGGCCTTGATTTTCATTAAGCTCTTATATTTATGTATGACAGACAGGAAGGTTGGTGCAGTGTGTAGTGATGTCATTTCATAGCTCTAGAAATACTGTCTAGGTTCTCACCAATTTCTTGTGGATTTCCTTTGAGTTCTATGGTTTCTGAGGACCTCACAAGAATGATTGGCTCTCTGTGATTGGCCGTTCCATCCAGGGTGTTGTCCTAGGTGGAGATTCACATGTTCTCACCAAGTTCTTGTGAATTTCCTTCAAGTTCCTTTGAGTTCTCTGGCTAATCTAAACTGCTTTTCCATCCAGGGTGTTTTCCTACCATGTGCTCTGTGTTCCTGGCATAGGCTTAGGACCCAGGATTTATCATATGTCTAAGACTCCCTGCAACTGATGTATCAACAATATTTGCACCATGCTGAAGTGATGTACACTTGAAATCTGCCTGAAAGTTGTTATCAAAATTCAGTTGATGTTCAGAGTTTCAAAGCTTAGCCACTTGCTCACATCAGCGTCTAGAGGCACATGAGCCATTGGGGAGGGAAAAGGAGAATCTGAGTTAAAATTTACTCAAAGCGTGTATGCCTATGACACTACAGCTCGTCCAGATTACACAAACTATTCCCTGTTGTTCTGCCTCCAAGCGTATGAGCATGCATAATGCTATGTAAAGCTTTAGTCCACCCCCTGGGGTTGCATGTTTTAGCCAGATGCACATGTTTGGTCTCTAACGCTTAGCATTTATTAACATCTTTCATCTGTGCTTGCTTGGATTTGCATTTCTAATTATTGACTAGCCCATGTAGTCAATATTGGCCAAGCTAATATTTGGATTTTTTTTGTAGTCCTAACAACTGGCTTACAAAAGCAGGGACTGGACATTAGCGCATATTAATGACATTTTCCCCACAGGCTTTTGTTTGACTTCTGTTTTAGAGTAGGTGTTTCGACTGGCTAATGAGTTTTACTTTGGATTTCATTAGTCTGTGATACCAGGGAGGTCGGGGAGGGGGTTGCATTCTCGTGGCATTCAGTCTCTGCTTTCAATTTAATGAGTTTGGATGTTTACCTCAGAAATTTTGTGTCAACGACAATGACGAGTCAACTTTGCTCATATAAATGAGATGGCTCTTCTCGCTGACCTTCTGTGGAGGTTCTGCCTTATTCCAGTTAAGGGATTTATATTGAAAGACGATCAGAGATAATCCAGTTGGTGCTTTTTGAATGGCTGATGAAGTGACGAGCCTTTTCGCCTCAACACACACAATAAAAGTCTGTTTTTTCTTGATGCTAAGGCACGTACACGCTGATAGGGGGCTAAGCCAAATGCTCCACCATGCTGACTGTGCTCAAATACGCCTACTTTGCATTTAAATATCCAATAAAAAGATTATCATCATCAAAATCTTCCCATACTCTTTGTCTTAACATTTCTTAGAATTTAAAATGCTATGATGGTGGGAGATAATGAACAAAATTAGGGTTTTTCTTTTCCACGCTTCTAATCTGCCCCAACCATTCTTTCCTTTGTTTTTCTATTCTGTTATCTCTCTATATTATTGAGAATATTGCCATGCAGAGAGTTTTGATGCACTGTTTTGTTTAAACCCAAAGTGCTTTAGTGTTACTTCTCTTTCTCACAGGGTTAATACGGCCATGTTGAGTCATGTCAGTTGGCGGTGGCGTTGGCACTTGTTGTCATCCTCAGCTAGCCTCTGGCAGAACATGCCATGACTAAATAACACATCTGTTTTGGCCAGACACCCAGCCTGCTTTTATTTGGAGAGAAAGAGAGCGACGTGTTGCCCCTGCTATTCCTCTCCTATACCAAATAGATTTCACGCACTGCACATGAGCTGCGACTGGAAGAAGGTTTGAACACGAGTTTAAATCCCAACAATGGGACCCAGGGAATCCAAGAGAGCAAGATTGGCCATGCTTTCTGGGTGGGATGGATGCTGTTACTCACCCCACTGTCAATTAAAGTGACACTAAGCAATCGTGGCCACATGCATGCAATCATGGCCCCATATATGCAATCGAGCCCACATCTGTGCAAGAGTAGATAGTGGCCCTTTTTTTTCTGAGTGCATTCGGACACACTGTGATGTAGCATGAGCATCATATCAAAAATTCGTTTGGTTTCACATGTCTTAAAGGAAGCCCTTGCTAGCTTTCACCCTTCCCGGTTTGTAGTGGTCGTGTGATAGGATAGCCAGCAGTTGGGAATTGGGAAATGATCAAATTAGGTAGAATATTGTGGGAGAGATGATTCTGAGGAGCTTGAAGGCAGGGAAAGGGAGAGGAAGAAGGAGAACAGAGAGGGCAAATCGATCTTCCGGACTGCCTCGAGTCTTATTAAGACGTTAATTTGCAGCCTGTATTGTCAGGAGGTCTATGTGATTGAAGGGATGCGGTGGAAGGTTGAAAGACCTAACTACTACCTTCCTTCTATTTTTGCCTTCTTTGCCTTTATTTTCCATTCAGAAATTGTTCGAAATCATTAAGAAGAGAGCTACTGTATGTTTAGAGGAATACAAGAAGAAGGTTGGGTCAATTTTAGAAAAAACAAAAAAATGGATAGATTAGGGGATTGAAGCATTGCGGAGAGTGAAATGTGAAAGCACAGGAGGGAGGGAAGGAATATGGGGAGACGGATGAATTGAAAAGATCAGAAGCTTGCAAAGCAGGACTGGTAGTCACCCACTAGAGTTACAGAGACAAAATGAGTCATTCCTCTACTGTCTGGATCAGACACAGCCATCTCTCACACACACATACACACACGATCACGCTCTAATTATGGCTCTGCCCATCTGTGCCAGATCCACTCAGTGTGCCAAGGCTTTTCCCGCCCTCGCTCTCTCTTTGCCTTTCTTTTTCTGCCTCCTTCTCACACCTCTCGCTGTCACTCTTTACCAAATAAAATTGATTTCACCGTCGTCCGTGCTCCTCCCGCGCCACAGTAAACATGTGCAGTGATTACAGTCTGAATCATTCCACCTTTCCTCCTGTTTACAAGCAAACGAAGATGCACCTCCTCTCTCAATAAAGACCTACAGTGCAAACATACACAGTCTCTGCATCTTCTTTTTTTTCCCTCCAAAATGTCATCGTTAAATCGTCTTTCTGCCATTTATGAGCAGCCTTGAGCGTGTGTCAGATTTCCAATATTTCATTGTCAGACAGTGAAACCAAAAGTGTCAGGACATGGATCCCCTCGATGTGCATCGCAATATTATCTTTGATTTATTTATTCATTGGGATTCCAGGAAGGTTCTCGAATGTCTTTCGCTCCAGGGTGGTGATAATCAATTCTGGGTGGACCGAACTGACTCGCTGCATCTCTTACGGCCTCTTAGGAGTGGTTGTGTCGAAGTGTCTCCACATGGACTGCATTGTGCTCTGGTTGTATTCTGGGTGGAGACAGGATTAATTCCTCTTGGTTTGTGCTTGACCGTAACTGGTGACTGTTCCTGTGAGATCTTTTGTGACAAAAGCCATTGCCCTTAAGCAAGGCACCCTTCATTTTTTTTTCTGGACTGTTACAACCTGTTCCTGCTGTCTTCTATTAGAGAGCAGCAGCCTTGAAATGGGATTTCCATTGCCCTACTGTGATTAAATGAAAACTAAACTGTGGACAAGTGGTCATGCTTCTGTAGCTCTGTATAAATGCCATCAGGGTAAATGTAAATGTAAAATGTTTGACCTTTGGTCCCTCAGTACTACTCAGTCCTTGGTCTTATCAGTGCTTGGACCCCTGGGTAAGTTTTCTTCATTGTCTAGTAATAGGGCTTATAAACTGGTCGTATAATTTTGACCGTAAAACATTTCATTACCTCATCTTACTAGAAATAGTCATGCAGTTCATGATGAAAGGAAACCTTCTGCTCTTTTGTACCAAACAGTGATGAATCCACGAGGGTTCTTTGATTGGTAAATATTCTCAAATTAGAATCTTTAAGGCTTGAATGAAAAGGGACAATTTGAAAAACCCCTTTAGCTTGCACCATTTTTGTAAAACCCATTTTCTCCTAATTTGGCCGTTCACCAATTCCCACTCACTAGCTCTTCCCTATCTCACAATTGGTTAGTGTTGCTCTGATTGACGGAGGGAGGAGGGAGTAATTGATATGATTGGTATGATTTAACCTTTACTTGGGATGTGGTTTAATCTGACAAAACAGAACTTTCCGGGTTTTTCGTATTTCGTGAATCATATTGATGATTTCTGTGCCTTGCCTCATCATCTGGTAGAACTAACTAACTAGCTTTTTTCCAAATGTTGGGTGTCTGAATCAAGCTCCACCCATCTGTTCAGAATTTTTGCTTGTTGGTCTTGGTACCCTGGCAAGTGGACAGTCACATTTAGTTCAGTGAGATCCTGAGTTTTCTATCGTCCTCCAGGGTCTGACGGAAAAGCATCATTTGTTCATTCCTTCTGGTTGTACAGTTACAATGATATTACATCCTTCTTTCTTTATTATGTTCTGTCCATAATCCTCCAGAGTCCTCTATATCTCTCCTATCACTGCCTCGAAAGACTTAATAAACGAAGCCTCGGTATTAAAGCCTTCCAGGTTGGTGTCAATCACTAGGACACATAAAACTGCAAATCTGAAAGACTGTAGACAAGAAACGAGAGGAACTTATTCCCAAAGAGGAGAGGGAAATGTGAAGAGATGGAATAATTGGCATGGCAATGACAGAAATTAACACGTACGGTGGCATTATAGCTGCATAACGTGGCTGTCCAGAATGAAGTCCAAGTCTAACGAGAGTGTGTTTGTTTAAGCACAGGAGAAACGCTAGACGGATGTAGTGGAGGGCTTTTCTCTATAACATACTATTAGCTAACATTAATTAGCTGTGTTTTTTTCTTGAATCATTCGAAGGATATCTGTAGGGGGTTGGTAGAACTATGATTGGGAATTTAATGTTCAGAATTGGGGCTGAATCACAGGGTGTGCTGTCTTGCCATCAGGGAAAGCAGCATGTTTATTTCCATCTGTAGTTTTAATTCTGCCTGCTCACGTGGGCGCTGGATTGGATAAGGGGCGAGGGGTGAAGAATGCAGTGTTCGTGTGCGTCTGTGTGAACGCAAGCATTTTAGAACAACAATTATATGAGTGGGTGAGTGTGTTTGTGTGTTTTGCATGTTTTAATGTCAGTTTATGAATTTTAATGTGAACTATTTGCGTGTGCAGGGAAGAAGAACGTGTCTATGCGTGTGTACGGTATATGAGTGTGTGGGACACATAATTGCGATAATGTTTAAGTGCTAGAAATCCCTGAGGCTTCCACAACTGATCGAGTGTGCAGATTGTAACTGAACAACACCACTGAGTTGTTTAAACTAAAAGAGTAAAAAAGCGAAACTAATAAATGAACGTTTTTCAGGGGGAAGGAAGTGGGCGTGGCCTCACTTAAAATGTGATTGGCCGCCTGAGAAACGTTTTCAACAAAGTTTGTTTTAAAAGCAAATAAATGTTTACACAATTCTGTTCCTGGGATTTTTTTGGAAGGCTCACATGATCCGTGATCACATGATCACAAGAGCCGTGTTGTCAAGCCAAGATTCTACGGTTTGCTTTCAAGTTTGTTTGATAAAATTCATCCATCCATCCATTATCTTCCTCTTATCCGGAGCCGGGTCACGGGGGCAGCAGTCTAAGCAGGGATGCCCAGACTTCCCTCTCCCTAGACACTTCCTCCAGCTCTTCCGGGGGGATTCCGAGGCGTTCCCAGGTCAGCTGAGAGACATAGTCTCTCCAGCGTGTCCTGGGTCTTCCCCGGGGTCTCTTCCTGGTGGGGCATGCCCGGGAACACCTCCCCAGGGAGACGTCCAGGAGGCAACCAGAACAGATTCACGAGCTACCTCAACTGGCTCCTTTCGATGTGGAGGAGCAGCGGCTCTACTCCGAGCTCCTCCCAGGTGACAGAGCTCCTTACCCTATCTCTAAGAGAGCGCCCGCCGCCCTATGGAGAAAACTCATTTCGGCCACTTGTATCCGGGATCTTGTCCTTTCGGTCATGACCCAAAGCTCATGATCATAAGTGAGAGTAGGAACGTAAATTTACTGGTAAATCGAGAGCTTCGTAAAATTCATAAAAAGATTTTAAAAAAAGGAACCTTGCAGAGCTTTACTGGCAAAACTGGCCAAAATACCCAAATGCACAGCTGGAGACTCTTTAATTAATGTTAACTAAACATTAAACAGACAACATTCCCAAATCCACAAAGATTACACAAATTGTTTTTTGTGTGTTTACATAGAATTTGTGTGTGACATACAAAAAATATGTAAAAAAAAAAAAAAAATGTACAACTAGTGCTAGAAAGTTATAATGTGTAAGGGTTTAATTATGCAACAACTAATAAGAACAATTCAGAAAGGATTTGTTTTGGGGGGAGGGGCATGTAGACACCGCCCCCTTTTCTGTGCAAACAGACAAGCTGATGAGATTGCCACCTAGTGGCAGAGAGATGAAAAAATATAACAAATATATAAGAGAAAGGATTTCTCTCAGAAAGGAGCGTTTATATTTGGCCACCAAAACACCCCAATATAAGCTTCACTTTCCAGCTCTGCGTTCTGTATAATTGAAATAACAGAGCGCTTAAGTAGGGCGTTTGGATCCAAATAAAGTTTCACACCTCAGGTTTAGCGCAGACTGAAATCCACACCGATCATAAGCCTCTTATCAGTGTGAGCCAAGAGCACAGGGACGACACGATGCCCTATATTCAGAGCATGATCAAGTGGCACCTACGATACACTTCTGAACTGTCTCGCAAGCCCGAGGAGCATCTCACACACCTGCCGTAATTGCAGACTTGCCGACTAGAGCAGCAAATAGAAAGCAAAACCGCGCCTGTCAGAAACGAGGAAAATCATCGTGTTCACACCATCACGCTAATTCTTCTCAAAGCATCCTTGAGTCAAACAACCGGGAATCCTGACAGCTACAGATAAATACCTGGAAAAGCTTGTGGACATGATGGGCTAGGAAAATAGACGGTTGGCGTAAATAATGGCACCTGTGCCGTATGAGAGGAATCCAGCAGAGATCCTTGGAGAGGATTAGATGCTAGTGTTGCCAAGTTCGAAAGTGAGGTACACCTATGAGGCATGTGGTATTCCCAATGATAAGCCAGCTGAAGATGAAGCCAAAATTCCCTATTAATTAGAACCCATTAACCCTGATGTAATCCCACACGGAGAAACCGTTTCAAGCGGAAAGCAGAACCCATGCTGATTTATTCGAGAATTATCACAAATGCGAATAATTTTCCAACCTAAAGGTTAGGCAGGAATGGTACAATGACAAGCTTTTAGTTTCAGAGTCACTGAGTAGACTTTGTGCCACCAAAACAGCTCTGACTTGTCGAGGCATGGACTCCACAAGACCTCTGAAGGTGTGCTGTGTTATGTGGAACTAAAACTTTAGCAGCAGATCCTTTAAGTCCTGTAAGTTGTGAGGTGGAGCCTCACTTGTTTGTCCTGCACATGCCACTGACTCTCGATTGAGAGCTTTGAGATCTGGATCATCCGGAGTCAACTCTTTGTCATGTTCCTAAACCCATTCCTGAACATTTTCCCCAGTGGACAACATTTCCTGAAAGAGGACACTGCTGTTATGGAATACCGCTGCCATGAAGGTGTGTATCTGGTCTGCAGCAGTGTTTAGGTAGGTGATATGTTTCAAAGTAGCATCCATATGAATGCAGGACTCATGGTTTCCAAGCAGAACATTAACCAGAACATCACATTACCTCCTCCAGCTCGCCTTCTTCACACTTAGTGACGCAAACACACCTGGATGTCCTCATAATATCCTCAGACCAGACCACCTTCTTCCATTGCTCCATGGTCCAGTTCTGATGCTGGCATGTCCATTGTAGGGTCTTTCAGTGGTGTACAGGAGTCAGTATGGTCGCTCTGACCTTCTGCAGCTACACAGCTTCATACATACCTTCAAGAACTGACTATACCCTTGCTTGATGCTAAATATATTGCACCCTCTCAGAAGTGCCACTGTAACGAGATAATAAATGTCGTTTATCAGTGCTTTTAATGTAAACACTGGCTTACATCTGTAACTCTAAAATATGAAAATAGAAATGAAAGTTCAAGTGAACGCATAACTGTGTCACATGATTTAAGAAATGCATGCATTAATTGGAGATTATTAGAATAATTGACTCCAGACTCCAGGTGTGAGACTAATGACAATCCGAGGACATATAGTATAGAAGCAGTGGCATAAATGAAAGCAATTATTCCATCTTTAGGAAAATAAATAAAAACATGCATATATAAATAAAGACAAATAAATAAAGATGGAAAGATGACTCATGACCAGAATGTGTTTAGTAAATAGATGCACTAATACCATAAGACAAAAAAAAAACAGTTTTAAGCTCTTCATGGATTCAGAAAAATGTCGATATGGAAGAATTGTTAGATAAAACATTAAAGAGTGAGCATGCTGTAAGTGTAGAAGCAGGATTTACCCAGAAGGCACTGCGAGGTCTGATGTAATCTAGCTTTTAAAAGCAGCAATAACAAATCTGTCATTTGATTTGCTACAATCACATAGAGTTTTTATGCAGACGAATACGATTATGACAGCTGACGTAACGATGTTACTAGCTAGCTCTTAGCAAGTCTGCTAAAAGGCAAGTCTGTATCATATAGTCTAAAGGAAATCCTTCTCGCCACCTAGGCTTTTATAAATCCGTTTCCAGCCACGGAACACTTCCTAAGCTTAAAGAAACCACTTGTATGAAGTACTTGAGGTGAATAGAGCAAGGGTTAGGAATGCTATATATCTAAATGAAACACTTGAGATGAGGTCAAGTAGCGATGACCTGATGGAGAAGGACAGTGTAATGGAAAAAAAAGCTTATAGATTTGTCACTTGTTTTTATTTTGTGGCATCGTACAGGTTCAGCAGCGCTGTGGTGTAAGACTGACTACAGCGTGTTATGATCCTTTGCTGTTAGAGATTGATGCTAATGGGCTGGTCAGTCATGTGTGTATGTGTGTGTGTGTGTGTGTGTGTGGGTGATATAAGATATGTGATTAAAAAAGCAGACAAGATGCGAGTGAAATCTAAAACTCGGATTCTCAGAGCGCTTGTCACAATGAAAGATGATGAGAGTGATTTTGTATGCTTGGGTGACTCACCGTGTTTATCCCGCTCATTATGGACTTCTGTGTGTGTGTGTGTGTGTGTGTGTGTGTGTGAGAGGTTATCATCTTGTTTCTGCTCAATTTGAGAAGTCTGTATCCGTCCTTGCTGAGAACTTTCTTAAAGCTACATCCAGTTCTTCCTCACTAAAGCTGTTTAAGATAAAGGTTCCATTTTCAGTCTGAGGACAGAAATGGTCAAGCGTAACACACAAACAGACATGCATATGCTCATCCTTTGCTGCTTCATCTTTTAGTTGATCTATAATTGCTTTTTTAAAGTCATTGTTAAGCTTTCTTTTTCAATATGCAAACCAGCCTGGCTTTCTAATAAAACCTAATAAAACAAGTGTATGCATGAGGGCAGAAAGGAAAAGGCCACGCGCTCTCGTTCTGTTGTGGTACGCTAGATTAATACCTGGTGCAGGGAAGATCAGGGGTAGGAATTTGAGAAAAAGACAGGTTTGTTTTGGGGTGTCTAAGGAGTTTTACAGTATATAGAATGAACATTTGTTATTTTGCAAGATTTAACTTTTAAAGGTAAAGTCAGTGATTTCAGATTTAAAGGTGCAGTAAGGATTTCAAATTTAAAGGTGCAGTGAGGATTTCAGATTTAAAGGTGCAGTAAGGATTTCAGATTTAAAGGTGCAGTAAGGATTTCAGATTTAAAGGTGCAGTAAGGATTTCAGATTTAAAGGTGTGGTAAGGATTTCAGCTTTAAAGGTGCAGTCAGAATATCGGCTCTAAAGGTGCAGTCAGGATTGTAGCTTTAAAGGTGCAGTGAGGATTTCAGGGTTAAAGGTGCAATAAGGATTTTAGTTTTAAAGGTGCAGTAAGGATTTCAGCTTTAAAGGTGCAGTCAGGATTGTAGTTTTAAATGTGCAGTAAGGATTTCAGGTTTAAAGGTGCAGTCAGGATTTCAGGCTTAAAGGTGCAGTGAGGATTTTAGGGTTAAAGGTGCAATAAGGATTTCAGATTTAAAGGTGCAGTAAGGATTTCAGCTTTAAAGGTGCAGTCAGGATTTCAGCTTTAAAGGTGCAGTCAGGATTTCAGCTTTAAAGGTGCAGTCAGGATTGTAGTTTTAAATGTGCAGTAAGGATTTCAGGCTTAAAGGTGCAGTCAGGATTTCAGGCTTAAAGGTGCAGTAAAGATTTCAGGCTTAAAGGTGCAGTCAGGATTTCAGGTTTAAAGGTGCAGTCAGGATTCCAGGTTTAAAGGTGCAGTCAGGATTTCAGGTTTAAAGGTGCAGTCAGGATTCCAGGTTTAAAGGTGCAGTCAGGATTTCAGGTTTAAAGGTGCAGTCAGGATTTCAGGCTTAAAGGTGCAGTCAGGATTCCAGGTTTAAAGGTGCAGTCAGGATTGTAGTTTTAAATGTGCAGTAAGGATTTCAGGCTTAAAGGTGCAATAAGGATTTCAGGCTTAAAGGTGCAGTAAGGATTTCAGGGTTAAAGGTGCAGTCAGGATTTCAGGCTTAAAGGTGCAGTAAGGATTTCAGGCTTAAAGGTGCAGTCAGGATTCCAGGTTTAAAGGTGCAGTCAGGATTTCAGGCTTAAAGGTGCAGTAAGGATTTCAGGTTTAAAGGTGCAGTCAGGATTTCAGGCTTAAAGGTGCAGTAAGGATTTCAGGGTTAAAGGTGCAGTCAGGATTTCAGGCTTAAAGGTGCAGTAAGGATTTCAGGCTTAAAGGTGCAGTCAGGATTCCAGGTTTAAAGGTGCAGTCAGGATTTCAGGCTTAAAGGTGCAGTAAGGATTTCAGGTTTAAAGGTGCAGTCAGGATTTCAGGCTTAAAGGTGCAGTCAGGATTCCAGGTTTAAAGGTGCAGTCAGGATTCCAGGTTTAAAGGTGCAGTCAGGATTTCAGGTTTAAAGGTACAGTAAGGATTTCAGCTTTTATACTAGAACGCCTAAATGCTAGCTTGAGAGAGTTTTCTGAATTATCATGATTAATTTGATTGACAAGCATGTAAAAACACCTGATTGGATGGTGATGTTTTATTGTGAAATTATTATTTAAAAAAAACACTGACCGCCCATTTAATCTGGCATCTGCATTCCACATTGTATAATAATGTGGTTCAGTTCCTGATCCAGTAAACATTACTCCGCCTACAGGAATGTCCCCAGCTGCTTCCCGCTGATCGGATACTGGTGCCAGTGAACGTGGTGAAGCCCATCACGCTACGTGCCAAGAACTTGCCCCAGCCGCAGTCAGGCCAGCGTGGATACGAGTGTGTGCTCATCATCCAGGGGGTGGAGCAACGAGTCCCCGCCCTCCGCTTCAACAGCTCCAGTGTGCAGTGCCAGAACACCTCGGTGAGTGAATGATCACAACGCATGTGTGAAATGTAGAGTAAAAGTGTGCACATTTTATATTTTTGTTAATGAGAAGATGTACACAAGAACTACATAACACATTCATAAGCATTGCATAACTTATTGGAAAATCTATGAATGGCTTATGCCAGTGCTCTTGAGTTTACAAAAGAAATTTTATTTAATTCTATTTCCACAGAATTTAGAATTTTAGATATAGAGTTTAAATATTGAGTCTCATCTTATAACATGTTCATAACATGCTTATAAGCATTACTAGACAATACATTGATGATTAAAACCTGGTGACAAACTATTTGTAGACTGTTCATAAAGAAGTCATAGCCTTTATGCAAACAGAATTTTAAACATAGTTTAAATATTGAGTCTCATCTTATAACATGTTCATAACATGCTTATAAGCATTACTAGACAATGCATTGATGATTAAAACCTAAAACCAATTGTAGACTATTCATAAAGAAGTCATAGCCTTTATGCAAACAGAATTACAAACATGAGTTTAAATATTGAGTCTCATCTTATAACACGTTCATAACATGCTTATAAGCATAGACAATGCAGGTTGACTGAAGAGTCCTTCTCTTTTCTGCACACTCTCTTTTTGACTCTGTTGGCAAAAAAATAATACAATTGCTCAAAGTGCTCTCTCTTGCTCTCTCTCTCTCTCTCTCTCTCTCTGTCTCTCTCTCCCTCTATCCTTCCATGTCTGTTTCAGTACGCGTATGAGGGGATGGAGATGAGCAGCCTCGCAGTAGAGCTGACCGTCATCTGGAATGGAGATTTTAGTATCGATAACCCGGCTCAAAACAAAGGTGAGCCATCTCATCCCGTCTCCATGACAACAGACCACATTAATGTCAATATTCCATTTACTCCATTTTTTTTTTTTCCTTCCTAACTCTGCACTTCTATTGTAGCATATGTGTGTGAGGGGAGCATCTCTGAGGGAAACATGTAGTTTGAGCCCACCTGTTAGTTGACCTTCAAGGGCTCGACAGTTTAAGACAGCTGATCCTTAGCCAGCTGTCACATATGGCAGAGAGAGAGACAGTGAGAGAGAGAGAGAGAGAGAGAGAGAGAGAGAGAGAGAGAGAGAGAGAGAGAGAGAGAGAATAAGAGCTTCTTGAGAGTCACTGAAGCACATGTGTTCATTTCCAGCTTTCACTTCCATCCCACTTTACAATAAGACTGAGCTGTGAGCTGATCGCTTGTGGCAGTCTACCTAAAGGAAGAAGTGCACAGACGTCAAGTCCAGATGTTACCAGCATCTGGAAGAAACCTACACATATAACAACAAAAAACAAATTCTAGTAATTCTGTACTAATTCTGTAACAAAATCAGAAATTAGAAAAGATGCATTTTTTTTTTCTCCATAAGGCAAAAGTGATGCTGGTGATGGAACAGCTGTTTATTGCTGCCTTAACATAAGTGATAACAGGAACTAAATTGTCTCACGGTCATTCCACACCAGTAAATATAACTATAAATGGATCTATTTTTTTCTAAATAAAATAATTCGCATCAGCAAACAGCTATGAAATTACAGAAATATAAGACAACATGGCTTCCTGATTATTTATGCAGGGAAAAACAATCCACAGTGTGCTGATGCAGCCTGATGGATCAGCAGAGCGGAGTTACTGTTACTACACTGAAGCAGAGTCATTTTTATTTTTATAAAAGAACAGCAAGTACCAAGGCAAACTTTTTTTCTTTTTAAGGATCAATACATTGTACGTTTTACCTGTAATCATAAATAGTATTGTCAGAAAAAAGCAGGATGTCAGCTGATCAGAGGTAAAAAAAAACAAGAAAAAATAAACAGGGGACAAAAACAGGATCGATATTAAGCTTCAAGAAGAAGAAGAAGAAGAAGAAGAAATCACAAAAGTATTAAATTCTCTCGTCCTGAAAACTTTTCTGTGTGGGAAAACGTCCAACATAAAAATAAAATTAAATTAAATTAAATTAAATTAAATTAAATTAAATTAAATTAAATTAAATTCAATTCAATTAAATTAAATTTAAATATAAATTTAAATAAATAAATAAATAAATGTTTTAATTAATCTAGCCATGGGGGTCACAGTCCAGTGACTTCTGTGCCGGTCCCAAGCCCGAATAAATAGAGAGGGTTGCGTCAGGAAGGGCATCCGGCGTAAAACATTGCCAAATTTAACCATGCGAACCGTCAGTACTCTGAATTTCATACCGGATCGGTCGAGGCCTGGGTTAACAACGACCGCCATCGGCGCCGTTGACCTACAGGGCGCCGGTGGAAATTGGGCTACTGTTGGTCGAAGAAGTAGAGGAGGGAGGAGAGTGCGCAGACAGAGAGAGAAGAGGAAAGGTAAGAGTGTAGGACTGAGAATAGGAACTCTGAATGTTGGTACTATGACAGGGAAAGGTAGAGAGCTGGCTGATATGATGGAGAGAAGGAAGGTGGATATACTGTGTGTACAGGAGACCAGGTGGAAGGGTAGCAAGGCTCGTAGTATAGGAGCAGGATTCAAGCTGTTTTATTATGGTGTGGATAGTAAGAGAAATGGGGTAGGTGTGGTCCTGAAGGAGGAGTTTGTGAGGAATGTTCTGGAGGTGAAGAGAGTGTCAGACAGGGTGATGAGTCTGAAGTTAGAGATTGAAGGGGTGATGTTGAATGTTGTTATTGGTTATGCCCCACAGGTAGGTTGTGAGTTAGAGGAGAAAGAGAGATTCTGGAGTGAATTAGATGAGGTGATGGAGAGTATTCCCACGGGTGAGAGAGTGGTGATAGGAGCGGATTTTAATGGACATGTTGGTGAGGGGAACACAGGTGATGAGGAGGTGATGGGCAAGTTTGGAGTTAAGGAAAGGAACCTTGAAGGACAGATGGTAGTGGACTTTGCTAAGAGGATGGACATGGCTGTGGTTAACACTTATTTTCAGAAGAGGGAGGAGCATAGAGTGACTTACAAGAGTGGAGGTAGGAGAACACAGGTAGACTACATCCTATGTAGAAGAGGCAATCTGAAAGAGATTAGTGACTGTAAAGTGGTAGTGGGAGAGAGTGTAGCCAGACAGCATAGGATGGTGGTGTGTAGGATGACTCTGATGGTCTGTAAGAAGAAAAGGTCAAAGATAGAGATAGAGAAGAAAACCAAGTGGTGGAAGCTGAAAAAGGAGGAATGTTGTGAGGAATTTAGACAGAAGTTGAGGCAGGCTCTGGGTGGTCAGGTAGTGCTGCCAGATGACTGGGAAACTACAGCAGAAGTGATCAGGGAGACAGGGAGAAAGGTCCTGGGTGTGTCATCTGGAAGGAGGAAAGAAGATAAGGAGACTTGGTGGTGGAATGAGGAAGTTCAGGATAGTATCCAGAGGAAGAGGTTAGCCAAGAAGAAGTGGGACATGGACAGGACTGAAGGGAATAGACAGGAATACAAGGAGTTACAGCGCAGAGTGAAGAGGGAGGTGTCTAAGGCCAAGCAGAAGGCATATGACGAGTTGTACACTAGGTTAGACACTAGAGAAGGACAGAAGGACTTGTACAGGTTAGCTAGGCAGAGGGATCGAGATGGGAAGGATGTGCAGCAAGTTAGAGTTATTAAGGATAGAGATGGAAGGGTACTCACAAGTGAGGAGAGTGTACAGAGGAGATGGAAGGAATACTTTGAGGAGCTGATGAATGAGGAAAATGAGAGGGAAAAAACAGTAGAAGGGGTGAACTCTGTGGAACAGAAAGTAGATAAGATTAGAAAGGATGAAGTCAGGAAGGCTTTGAAGAGGATGAAAAGTGGAAAGGCAGTTGGTCCTGACGACATCCCGGTGGAGGTCTGGAAGTGTCTAGGAGAGGCAGCAGTGGAATTTTTAGCTAGTTTGTTCAACAGGGTTTTAGAGAGTGAGAGGATGCCTGAGGAATGGAGAAGGTGTGTTAGTGCCGATCTTTAAGAATAAGGGTGACGTGCAGAGTTGCAGCAACTATAGGGGGATAAAGTTGATGAGCCATACAATGAAGCTATGGGAAAGAGTAGTGGAAGCTAGGTTAAGGAAGGTAGTGGAAATTTGTGAGCAGCAGTATGGCTTCATGCCCAGAAAGAGCACAACAGATGCAATTTTTGCTCTGAGAATTTTGATGGAGAAGTATAGGGATGGTCAGAGGGAGTTGCACTGTGTGTTTATAGACTTGGAGAAAGCGTATGACAGGGTGCCAAGAGAAGAGCTGTGGTACTGTATGAGGAAGTCAGGAGTAGCAGAGAAGTATGTCAGAGTGGTGCAGGACATGTATGAGAGGAGCAGGACAGTGGTGAGGTGTGCTGTAGTTCAGACAGAGGAGTTCAAAGTGGAGGTGGGACTGCATCAGGGATCGGCTCTGAGCCCCTTCCTGTTTGCTATAGTGATGGACCAGTTGTCAGAGGAGGTCAGACAGGAGTCTCCTTGGACAATGATGTTTGCAGATGACATTGTGATCTGTAGTGAGAGCAGGGAGCAGGTGGAGGAAAACCTGGAGAGGTGGAGGTTTGTGCTGGAGAGAAGAGGAATGAAAGTCAGTCGTAGTAAGACTGAGTACATGTGTGTGAATGAAAGGGAGGGAAGTGGAACAGTAAGGTTACAGGGTGAAGAGGTGAAGAAGGTACAGGAGTTTAAGTACTTGGGGTCAACAGTCCAGAGTAATGGAGAGTGTGGGAAAGAGGTAAAGAAGCGAGTGCAGGCAGGTTGGAATGGGTGGAGAAAGGTGTCGGGAGTTCTGTGTGATAGGAAAATATCAGCGAGAATCAAGGGGAAGGTGTACAGGACAGTGGTGAGAGCGGCCATGCTGTATGGTTTAGAGACAGTGTCACTGAGGAAGAGACAGGAGTCAGAGCTAGAGGTAGCAGAGCTGAAGATGTTGAGGTTCTCTTTGGGAGTGACAAGATTGGACAGGATTAGGAACAAGTACATCAGAGGGACAGCTCATGTTGGACGTTTGGGGGACAAAGTTAGGGAGGCCAGATTAAGATGGTTTGGACATGTTCAGAGGAGGGAGAGTGAGTATATTGGTAGGAGAATGTTGGACATGGAGCTGCCAGGCAGGAGGCAAAGAGGAAGGCCAAAGAGGAGGTATATGGATGGAATTAATGAGGATATGAAGCTAGTGGGTGCAAGTGTTGAGGATGCAGAAGATAGGGATAGGTGGAGAGAGATGATTCGCTGTGGCGACCCCTGAAGGGAAAAGCCGAAAGAAGAAGAAGAAATAAATGTTTTAATTATGAAAGTTGAGGAATTCAGAAAGTTTCCCTTGAGGAAAAGAGAAATAGTTTCCCCAAATTGTCTCAGTGTAAATTTTTAGCTCTTAGTGTGTAATGATTATCATAAAAATAAATTCTCTTAATTCTGGAATTAACTCACTCTTTTGTGTTTTCTTAATAATTAAGGAACATTTTATCAAGCTGCAGTGTACAGTAATAAACATTCATGCGGAGTTTATTAACCAACCTATTTTTAAAAAATTAAAGGAAATTAAAAGGCTTCAGATTTCAGCAATTAAATAAAAACATCCTGTTATGGACCGGAGCCGTATTCATAATCAGTTCCCATTTACTTTGTGTGACCAGCGTGCCAGACAAATCGGTGCAAAGCCGAGAGACGGCATATGGTCTCCAGCAGTCCTCCATCGGATTTAAGGAATATTTCTCCGATACAGAATGTGTGGCATTGTTACAGGATTGACGCACCCATTTTTTGTGCAATTATTCTGCTATTTCCAAAAAAAGAGACGATTGTGTGGGAGTGATGTTAAATATTCACGAGCTTACTTGACTGTTAACAAAACATACACAGCACTGAACAACAGAGATAATTAGCCAGATAGAATCGCTCTGCTGCTAAAAGGATGAACAGTTAGTGCAATTTGCCTATAAACAGGCTTCCAACCAGGACAAGTGGTGCACACGTTTGATTATTATGGATTATACCAAAGTGTGGGGGATTGATATATATTTTTTTTTTATCAGAAAGAGAGAGTTACTGTCGGATAACAGCACAAGAAGTTCCAGCAGTGAGATGAACGATGAGAGAGAGACGGAGAGAGAGAGAGTCAGAAAGAAAGAAAGAAAGAAAGAAAGAAAGAAAGAAAGAAAGAAAGAAAGAAAGAAAGAGACAAAGAACAGAGTCAGAAACACAGAGAGAGGCAGAGAGACAGAAACAGCGATAGAGAGAGAGTGAGAGAGACAGACAGACAGAGAGATGAGAGGCAGAAAGAGAGAGATACAGATAGCGAGTCAGAAACAGAGAGAGACAAACAGAGAGAGATTGAGAGAGAGAGACTGACAGACAGAAAGAGAGATAGAAAGATACAGACATAGATATAGTCAGAAACACAGAGAGACAGCCAGAGAGAGAGAGAGAGAGAGAGAGACAGACAGACAGACAGACGGACAGAAATAGAGTCAGACACACAGAGAGAGAGGCAGAGAGAGAGAGAGAGAGAGAGAGAGAGAGACAGAGACACAGATAAAGAGTCAGAAACACAGACAGAGAGAGAGAGAGAGAGAGCGAGACAGACAGACAGATAGATGACAGACAGACAGAGACACAGTCAGAAACACACACGCACACACACACAGAGTGATAGAGAGAGAGAGACAGACAGACAGACAGACAGAAAGATAGAGAAACAGATAGAGAGTCATGAACATAGATAGAGAGTCTGAGAGAGAGACAGAGAGAGACACAGATAAAGAGTCAGAAACACAAAAAAGAGAGAGAGAGAGAGAGAGAGAGAGAGAGAGAGAGAGAGAGAGAGAGAGAGAAACAGACAGAAAGATAGAGAAACAGATAGAGAGTCATAAACACAGATAGAGAGGCTGAGAGAGAGACAGAGAGAGAGAGAGACAGACCAACAGACAGAAAGACAGAGAAACAGATAGAGAGTAAGAAACACAAAGAGAGACACAGAGAGAGAGAGAGAGAGAGAGAGAGAGAGAGAGAGAGAGAGAGAGAGAGAGAGAGAGAAGAGAGAAGAGCATGGCGGGTGATGTAATGACTGTTTATCACAGCTACACTCTTCTGTAAGTGAGAACAGGAACTAACTCGTCTCTTGGAAGTTCCACATCATTACATAACTCTAAACTGCTTAAATGTCTGATGTTTGTAGATTAGTAAATTGTAATTGTTGGCCAATCTCTGTGGTATAAGTGCAATAATCCATCGTGATACCCTACTCCTGGGTGGAGTCTCATCATTCGGAGGCTGCTGAGGATGAACCCACAGGAACAGAATGGAGATACATGTTGTAGATGCTTTCACTGAGGAACCATGAAGATGGCTATAGGACTTCATTTGCTATGAACAGTTCTGTAATCAAGTCTCCATCAGTGAACAGTTACAAGATAGACTTGATATTAAGAGTAGAATTAATCTCCTGGTTACACAATCACACTTTTTAACATATAGTACAGAGTTATAGAAGGGAAATGATTTATAAAATCATTAAAAGTAAAAGTTTGCGCGCCATTAAAACAAAAATATTAAAGTTTTGCATATTGTTATTTAATCACACTATCAAATCTTTGATTATTTTCCTCTAACAGCATGCTCCCAGTAGAGTTTTATTCTTTTTATACTGCAGCAATTTACCAATGATTGACCAAAATTGATTTTTTAACCATTTATTGTTACATTTATATGGTGTGAAACATCCAGGAGCCAAGCCGGCAAACCGTGAAGTCATCTATCCTGGAGACTTTCCTGAATCTGATGAGATTCTTTCTTTAAATGCTAGAAGAAGGGTTTAAGGTTATGTTAAATTTAAAAATAAATAAATAAATAATGTGCAAAAAAATTAAAAATGTTAATTTTTTTTTGCTCTGTTAACGATTATACATTTAATGACTTTTTTTTATATTTTAGACTATGCACGTTGTCCTCCATGCACGTCCCTGTGAATTAGTTACCATAGAAACGCTAACCTATTAAAACCAGCACTTTGATATAATTATGTAATGCTGATAATACAGAAAATCAATCAACACCTTGCTGTGGTATACCAATAACGACGTTTATGCTTCCCATCTACCCATCCTCTTCCTCCCTGAGTTTGATCAGATCCAATCGTATTTTATTCCCCACAGTCCCACATTGACAAGCTAACAGTTGAAAACCCAAAGACAGCCGTATGCGTGACAGTGACGTGACGACGTGCGATGTGCGACAGCGCCATTCTCAGATGCTCGCTGCTGTTTTGCGTTTCTACAAAGGCTCCTTTTTTTGCGCACCTCAAATACCCCAATACAAGCGACAGAAGTCTGAGCGTTTACAGTCGTGCTGTGTCTTTAATGATACGTTACTGTCACTGCTGCATTTCAGAGCTCTGTGGCATACCAAAAAAAGACAAATGACACATCAGTAGACAATAAAAGGCACCTGAGTATACAGAAGCCTGGAAGCCAGGTGTGTGTGCGTGTGTGTAAATGTAGTGTGTGTGTGTGTGTCTAAGTGAGCAGTGAGCTAATTTAAGCAGAGGAGAAAAGAAGAAGAGAGTGTAAGATTTCTCCTCCTGCTCGAGTGCCTCACAAGCCGAGTCACGAGCACCGAACCACCAAAGCTGTGCAGTTCCGGGGGAATAATTTGACGGACGGAACATCTACCGGGCCGGCAATTAAAAGAAAAAAAGAAAAAGTCTGTTGCAGTTGCTATGGCGATATAACTTTAGACGAAGGAATGAAGAAAAGCTGAACTGAGAGAAAGAATTCGATTCGATCGTTTTAATCGTTCAAGCAGAAAAATAATAAATGGACAAATTCCTAAAGTACATGACTAACAAAACTGGCATTCTTTTTAATTAGCCACATTTGCTATTCCAGCCAGCACTGTGCTAACAGTTCCAGTTAGCCTCTCCAGTAGCTAACTACAATAGCTACAGCTAAAGCTAAAAGATTGTCTTATACAATAACTACAATATTGTGTAAACCTGTGAGAAACAGCAGATAAAACTAGCTAACGTTGTGCTGTTATGTTCTGTAGGCTAGCAGAAAGAGTTTTAAAGAAGTTAGCTGACATTAAAATAATTATTATGCAGTTAGCAGGGGTTTCTAGAAAGCTAGCAACAGTTAGATGAACTATTAAGGAGTTAAAAGACGGATTTCCAGCATGCCAGTTAACACTATGCTATCATATTGTGTAAACCAGTACCTGAGGACCAGCAAACTAGCTAACTGAAAGTTATTATATTATATAAGGCACTTGCCAGGGTCTTTAGCAAGCTACCAGATATTAGACTAGCTGACTATCCGAGTTTACTAGCAAATTAGCTAGCACTGTGGTATTGTATTCTATAAATTAGTATCCAAGTTCTAAGTATTTGAAACTAGCCAGTCTTGTTAGCAAGCTAGATGAATTTTATAGCAAACTAGATAACATCAAGATAAGATCAAACATTGTGTGATTAAAATCATTTACAGGGGTTGATACCAAGCTAGGTAGCAATCATTTCTTATTTATTAATGAAAACTCTTAGCTTGGTTTACTAGCAAGTTAACACTGTGGTATTATGTTGAGTAAAGTTTCCTGGATGATTATATTGTGTAAACCAGTAGCTAGGGATGCTAACAAGGTAGCTAGCTGTTAATTGTTTAAGATCATTATTGGTGTTGACTGGCAAATGAGTTAGCGCTGCAGAATTATGTGATGTAACCCAGCATCTGAGGTGACTAAAGCTAGCTAACATAAGACTGTTATGGGATTAGCCAGGTTTGGTATCCAAATAGCTACAATTAAGCTGATTATTATACTAGAGGCATTGGTGGCTCAGTGGTAGGTTTCTCGCCTATCATGCGGAAAGCCCGGGTTCGATTCCAGCCAATGCCTCAACCCCAGCCACTGGATGCAGTGCCGGTCCCAAGCCCGGAAAAATGGGAGGGTTGTGTCAGGAAGGGCATCCGGCGTAAAACCTGTGCCAAGTTGTGGCGACCCCGAACAGGGAGCAGCCGAAAGCCACAAGCTGATTATTATACTATGGCATTGTAGGTTGTAGGTTTCTCACCGACCATGCGGAAGGCCCGGGTTCGATTCCCAGCCAATGCCCAAACCTCAGCCACTGGATGCAGTGCCAGTCCCAAGCCTGGAAAAATGGGAGGGTTGTGTCGGGAAGGGCATCCGGCGTAAAACCTGTGCCACGTTGTTGTGCGGACCAGTTGGTCCGCTGTGGCGACCCCGAACAGGGAGCAAGCTGAAAGCAACTTTAAGCTGATTATTATACTGTGTAAACTTGTAGCCAAGGTTGCTAGCAAGCTAGCTAAGTATTATGTAATTAAATCTATTAGCCGGTTTCTTTATCTGATATTGTGCTTTTGTGTTTATTGTATCAATCTGTATTTAGCTAAAAGATTGTTATGATACCGGGTCATCTTTTAGAGTCTTCTGTTGTGTTCTTTAAATAAACCTGTTTTCATTTGCTAGCAAATAATATCCTTCTTGTTCTACAGCTAACAACGATGAATTGTTGTTGTTGTTTTAAATTTAAATAAAATGTATTTTCTCATTCACTGTTAGCATTAGTGTCTGAATGTCATGCATTGACCTGTTCCTTCTCTCTCTCTCTCTCTCTCTCTCTCTCTCTCTGTGTATGTGTGTGTGTGTGTTTACAGTACACCTGTATAAATGCGACGCGAGGCGTGAGAGCTGTGGTCTGTGCCTGAAGGCTGATCCGCTGTTTGGCTGTGTGTGGTGCAAAGGGGAAAAGCGCTGCACTCTCAAACAGCACTGCCCTCATCCACAGAGCATGTGGCTCGAACACAACGGCATCAACAGCAAGTGCACACATCCAAAGATCAACAAGGTAAACACACACACACACACATACACACACACACACACACACACTTGCCTTTGACCTTTATTTACCCTGCCAAATATTAGTGCCATCAAGAAAGGCAACCAAGAGCATCAAGGGTACAGAAGTTGGAAATGTGGGTGGAGCTAGAAATACACCAGACCACCAATTATAAAATCATTTAGAGGTAATGACTTTAATGCTCTCGCTGATTAAATCAGACAGAATAGACAGAAAATAATAGTCCCACTGCACTGATACTTATCTATGCTTCATGACATTTCTCTATTTCATCAAAACCAGGTGGAATTTACTGTAGGGCAAAAATATTCTATTTTCTTTAAGTTCTATATTTCACCACATGACAAAATGATTTTTTATAAAGTCTTCATCTCTGTGTTTTATTACCTGAGGCAGAAGACAGGAGCATCTACTGGGATTTCTTTGGCCAAAGCAATAAAAAATTATAATAATAAATAAAATGTTTTTGCTTTTGATGAAGTCAATATGTTTTGTTATTGTTTTAGAATTTTATGAATCATAGCACTGAATCAGTGAGCAGTTCATTCACATCTTCGTGAGTGAACGCTGAATGACTTGAAATGAAAAATGGGACTGAGTCAAATAATGAGTTTACCCCTGACTCGTTTTTTTGTATTGATTGAATTTATTAGGCCTGTATGTCTCCTCTTTTTTGTAGTTTTTTAAATGCATTTTCCCAGCATTCTAATGCGCTTCATTACAGTGACATCTCTGATGGAGAATCTTTAGTTGAAGTAGAAGTGGGTGATGATTAAGTGTTTTCCTCCACCAGCCATCAATTAGCTTGTCAAAGTCACAAATCTAATCATCCCCTAATGAAAAGAGACAACTCTCCCCGTCTCTTGCATGCTCTTTCTTTCGGTCGGCAGAAGCCAGCCTGACGCTTATCGGAGAAAGCGCTGTAATACACTGCGATAGCTGTTAATTGCATGCATTGTTAAGCTGGAGATTAGTCTCAGTAGAGATTTTATTAGGGTCTGTTATTTTGCAACCATCTACTATAAAATCTGGTCTAAAATACAATATTCCAACTCGGGGCCACACATGCAGCATTCAGTACTTCTCTGTTTTCGCTGTGGGGTTGTAGCAGCCATGACATTTTGAAATTTTATGAATGAATAAAGAAGGCATGGCTACAAGGTTGTTTAATTGCTTTTGACTTAAGGATTGATTGACCCGTGATGTCATTTTCAAGCATTAAAAAAAGAACAAACTCTACCGTTCATGAGATCTCTAACATTCACTTTTCATTCAAGGTCAGACCCTTGGCATTATTTTTTAGCAGAATTCTTTGGTTTAACCTAAACAGTCTTTGAAAAACATGTACCGTTGATTGTCAGAAGGGTGGTGACTCTCTAGGCTGTATCTTGGGTACATTTGAAATGTCTGTTTTATTTGGGAAATCAAAATAATATGCCTTCGGAACTTATATAAGATGCATAATTAGAGAAGTGTGAAATGTGAAAATACATATCAAAGTACCAAGGATGTACCCCTGAGGATTACACCACATTGATAAATGCAGATAAATGCTCAGTACCTTTTCCTCTTAGTCTCTTGCCTGTTTCCCAATTTAGAAATGTTTCTTTTTCATGCCTTGTTATAACCTCTATGAAGTCCTGTAATGAGAATGACCTCTCAGCATGCTGTTTAAGAGATCACAGCTGTGCTGGAAACAAAGCCCCAGTGACAGCAGCCGCAGTGCGGTTAGTGATTGGCTGTTTCCCTTTGGGACGTAGTGTAAAGGTTTACCTACCAGGATGACTGATGGATAGACTACAGTGTGATAATAGCACAGCTGTGCGTATACTACCAAAATGATGACCCCTGGGACAGATTGCTTCTGACTTGATAGAGTGTGATCTGTCTCATTGACCTGCTTTGTACACAACAGCAGTATATTTCCCAAATGGACCAAGTCGGAGATTTCACTGAACGGCAAGTTATTGATAGTAATTCCACCTGCAACCCTGGCTGTCAGCCTACTGCTCTCTCAAATAGATGATGGTTTATGTAGTATGAGCATCACGTTGTTATTTATAGTAGAAATATGAGCCAGACTGTTTTTTAATGCCATTCCCACCACCGCTGAAGGAATTCTGACTAATCCCATCCATTCCTGCAGACAGTTTGACCAATCCAAAGGAATTCTGCCTGCTCCTGCAGAAAGTTGGACTAATTCCACCAACTTCAGAGGGAAGTCTGGCCAATCCTGCCCAGTCCCACAGATAATCTTGGTTAATCCTGCCGACTCCCAAAGTAATTCTTACCATTCCATTCCCATCAACACTGAAGGAATTCTGACCAAACCCATCCATGACTTCAGATATGTTTGACCAATCCCCCCCCCGACACACACACTTGCAACGGAATTCTGAATTCTGTCTGCTCCTGCTAAAAAACTTTGACCAGTCCTACCCACACCCAAGGTAATTCTTACCAGTCCCACCATTTTCCGAACCAATCCCACCTATTCTCGACGACAATCTAGACCAATTTGGCCTGCTCCTGATGGAATTCTGACAAATTCTACCCACTGATAGTCACAAAAGTTTGACTAATCCTGGCCACTCTCAAGGTAATTCTGACCAATCCCACTCTCTTCTTAATTAATTCTGAGCAATCCCACCTACTCGCCCAGACACTCTTGGCTCACCAACAACCCTGCCCACTCTTGCAGAAGTTCTTGACCATTTTCTCCACCTCCTGAAAGAATCCTGATGAATTCTACCCACTCCCTCATACAGTTTGACCAATATTGCCAGATCCTGGAGGAATTATGACCAGTCCCAATTTCCTGCAGATATTCTCACTGACAATCTTGACCAACCCCTCCATCCCCACAAACATTCTGACCATTTCCTCTCACAGAAAATCTTGACCAACATCTATTTGTCAAAATATGAACATATTAGTCATTTAACGCATAATGGTCCTGTTCAGGATAAAGCATTTACTGATCTTAAAAGCAGCGCTGCATCAGCAGTCTATACAATATCCTGCTAATGTGCATGGCCTTTCTTTGAACCATAAACGTTATGGTTTTTATGGTTTCTTTGAACCATAAGTTTCATATCTGTCTGCTTGCTCCTGCCAGACTAGAAAGTGAGGTCAAATCTGTCTTGCAAGATAATCTGAATGTTTAAAGGTCCACATAACTGCGAAAGGCGAAATGAATCACGTGCCAACAAGCAGCATTTCTGATGTAATCGAATTGCAGTCTTCACTGTAAACCAGACAGTGACATGACTATTGAGATGCATCAGCATCCGAGCTATGATTAAAAAAGATTGCTATCTGAATAACTATTTCCTTTGTGTCCTTTGAGTTTGTTCTCATCTCAGCAGGTTATGTTTTTGCTTGCTGGTGTCGGTGTCGTTCCGCCAAACAGTCTGTATCTATAGATAATCACTGCTGGGGTATTTTTTTCCGCCATAGGCAAGACTCAGCTGGGCTCACAACTCATCATTATTCATTGGAAGACACACTCATTGGAAGCATTGTAGCTCTGACAGAGAGAGGTCCAATTATCGTGCTGAACCAAATCTCTCACAGGTGCAGAGAGGAAATAGAGCAGAGGCACTGACTCAGCTCCCAATTGCTGTTGGCTTGCACCAACTGTAGAGATCGCAAGGGGGTGGAACACGCACATGTTATCGTCTGTTTGGATCAAAGCTTCGATGATGATTATTTGTAAGCTTGTAATGTCATGGTTTCTGTGCAGATTACCCCGATGCGAGGGCCTCGGGAAGGGGGTACACTGGTGACCATCCGCGGAGAGAACCTTGGCCTGGATTTCCACGAGATCCAGGGCAATGTCAAGGTGGCCGACGTGGAGTGCACACCCGTACCGGAGGGATACATCCCGGCTGAGCAGTGAGTCTCACAAACCACAAAAACAAACACTGTTTAAATATTCCAGCCCAATTTCCCTTCAGTGTAGTTCCAGATACAATTAAATTAGTGCTGTAAAAATTCATTTAATGCTTTGGCCATGTTTCATTTTCAGTTGGCAGATCTGGGATAGGATTTTTTTTAATGTAGCTCTTGGGGTTTTTTGGGTGTGAGTTTTTTTTTTACTGTCTACTCATGTAAAAACATTTATTTTAAAAGAGAAAATGCTCTGAAGTAAAACCAAATGATGTTGTGCTGCATTTGTGACTTGCTTCCTTCCTACCTCGAATTGCTTACATGATGGTTGGGAAAAATTGGTATGCAGAGAACGCTGGCACTTGTTGCATTTCTGCTGTAAATCTTCCTATATTTCCAATTAGGAAGCTAACAACCCTTAACCACACACGGAAACATTTCAAATAACCCTATTTTACTTCAGTCATTGTTTTGCACCATTGTTTTATTCAATTACATTATAGTGTATACATATTTAATGCTTTTATTTTTTACGGAAAATTGCTGGAATCGGCAAAATTGCAAGCACAGGATGCTTCTTTTAAACTGCTGCCAGTGAAGACACATATATAATTACTTTCTATAAGAGCTGTACTCATACATAACGCACATAAATGAAAGAGGGCTTTGGCTTAATGGGTGTTGTGATGATGTCATACAATGCTTCTCACCCATTTTGGGAAATCATCGCGTTCCCTTAATTTCCTGTTATTTTCTGCAAAAATCCATGTGGAGACTGGTTTATGTAATTGTTTACTAGGAAATCTTTGTATGCTAAATTATTTCAATTACATAGTGCCTAAATGTATATTGAAATGCACCACTGAAATAAAAGAAAACAGCTTATAATAAGCCTTCAGACATGCTCGATTTGTATTGTAGCTCCTGCTATACTGAAATGATGAACACAGAATTCCAACTTGTGGATCTTAAGCTACAGGAATAACAAATTTCCTCTGAGGCCTGTTCAAAAATACCGGGCAGATTTTTCCTTCTCAGAGATTGTAAACATCCCAGTTCTCACTCTCACTAAACCCAGTTGCAATGCGGTTGAATACTGAAATCCGATTGGTCAGAAGGTGTTGATTCATTTTCTATAACAGCCGCTCTGACCTCTACAGCTTTATATGAATCTACTCTTTAACAGCAACGTATACAGAAACTTTAGCATGTATTTAACATGCAATTACGGAAGGATTCTCCAGTGTCACGTTAGCTTTAAGTATTTCGGTCATCATAACGGAAAAAGTTTTCACTTTATTCTTTTATTCTTTACTCATATACAGTATATAGGATTGAGGCAGAAGATGAAAGACAGAGTTTCGTTCATGATAGACTTTAAAAAAAAGTTCCACTCCATTAAAACTCTTTTTTTAGCTTTAGATTATTCACTCTGACCATTTCTGTTTCCGTCTTTGGAGCCTGTACGGTTTGCACCCACTCTGAACCATCCATGCATTGCTTTAATCCGTCTGTGGACTCTATGGAGCGGGTGATAGGATCAGGACTGAAGGCAGAGACGAGTATTAAAGCAACTTTTAATCCCAGGTCAGGACAGAGGAAATAATTACATGTTATTTTGGTGAGGATTTGAAGAGCCGTGACTGTCTGAGGGAACAGAAATTATTATTGCTTTATTATTACCCTGACCTAAAAAAAATTCTTTCTGTTAGTTTTTATTTTATTTTTTTTTCTTCACTCCTGCAGAATTGTGGTGTCCAAAGCAGTGATAAGCCTCTTACAGTGTTGTGTGATAAGTTTTGGTTTGTCAAGACAGAACGAGGAGATTACAGTCTACATTAACTTTTCACTCCGTAATCTTCCACTATTGTTATCAAAAACATGACGGTCTAGACGAAGAGGCAATTTAATTTTAAGGAAAAACGCTTCTTACGTTTGTTTGTGTTTTACAGAATAGTGTGCGAGATGGGAAAAGCCGAGTCGAGTCAGTATGCTGGAAACGTCCAAGTCTGCGTGGGGGAGTGTCAGCCCGAGTTCATGGCCAAGACCTCCAAGTACTACTACTTTGTGGTGAGTTCATTTGGCTGACATGGTGATTTACTAGATTAAACCGAGAGACCGTGCAGATCTTAATCGTCTCTGTGTAATTAAAGACCATCGCCAATTAAAGGCTTAAGCGTGCCTGGATTTACTGTGGAGCCACCTCATAAAAAAGGGGCTGAGAGTCGGTCCATGTGCATCTCCATATGTCCTGGTCGTAATGTTATCACACAGAGGGATTGTCCTGTAATGAATGTGTGAAGCTGTTCATAAAATCTCTCTCTTCTCTCTCTCTCTCTCTCTCTCTCTCTCTCTCACTTTACCACACAAACCAATAGAAAACACTTAAATCTAAAGAATATGGGCGAGCTTTAACCCCTGTATTGATCTGGAGTGTAATCGTCCCCATTAACCTCACGTTACACACGCCATCATACCGCAGCACTGCTGATCTAATCCGATTGGTCAGATTTTCAGTGTCTGTTTTTTTTCTGTAACAGTGTCTCAGATGGCTGCAATTCAAGTCACAGGTTTATATCAACGTGCTCATTCTAATACGTTATCGTTTCCATAGTAACAGCTCACTCAGTGAGACTTGTATGATGGAAGGAAGGTTTATATAATCTAAGGCTATTAATAAAGAGATCATCTAAAGCTAATAATAAACAGATTAAAAAAACTTTTCTAAAGAAAGAAAGAAAGAAAGAAAGGAGTATCCAGTGTCCAGGATCCAGAGGAGTTTTTTATACTTTTTTCAGTTTCATAATGAGCTACTTTTTTTTTCTTATTAACCTCAGGAAAGAGAAAAAATAGAGGCTGCTTATACTGTGATAATTAATAAGTGATAATTAACTCCCTCAACATTAAATATAAATTATAAATAGATAAAAAAGTTCATTAATAAATTAGAAACTGTAGCCTTTTTGCAAATTCCTGAGTAATACAACATTTCTGGAAGTGCTGTTCGTTCTCAAGGAGGTAACAGACTGATGATAAACTTCCCATCCGGCCACATGACACCTCACCATCATTGATTACTTTCCCATAACAGCTTTTCCACAAGTGTCTTATTCCTTACTTATCACTTTTACCCATGCGGTAATGGCCTTCACTGCTCCTACAATAGGATTATGGGATTGATATCTTTAAAAAAAGGGAAATGATCCAATACCCTGATTGATATATGATGTCATAACGTCTACTCCACCCCTCCCCTCCACACACAGGTCCCCAAACTGCAATCTCTGAAGCCCAGCCGCGGCCCTTTATCTGGAGGCACCCTCGTCAACATCACGGGAAGCAACCTGGACTCCGGAAGCAACGTGTCCATCATGTTCAAGGACCAGAAGTGCACTTACCACAGGTATAGCTTCCTGCAGTCCAGAGAGGACCCTGTTTACAGCGTTCAGGGAGGGCGGACGGGGCGGCAGCGTCATAAAGCAGCGGGAAATGGATCGATAGTGACATTAAGACCAGGCCGAGTTCCTGAGCCTTAATCAATAAAGACACTCGCAATCACACCTCAGTTCTGCTAAGCCTGCAAAAATACGTCGGTCTGTGGTTTGCTTTGACGTCTCTGTCATGGAGGGGATTTTTTTCCCGTTTGATTTATTTATCGGGGTGTTGGCGTTAGATGAATCGAGACTGTGATATGGTGGGTTTTGTCTGAAATAGCTTTACTAAAATAGCTAGACTAAATTAGCTAGACTAAGTCGTTATAAAAGTCATATGGGTTTCACGAGGGTTTTTTTCTGGCATGCAATTTAGATGAAAAGCATCAGATTTCACCTCTAAATGGTCACATCGCCACGTCCGTTATTCATGTGAGAAAATCGCAGACGAAAAAAATCCTTGTGTGATAATAAACATTAAAAAAACATTTGGAAATAAATTGTGGGAGAGATCACGTGTAAAAAATAATGCAACTTGACTAGCTGAGATTTCTATAATGTGAAAACTGGGAAAAATGTTTAAAAATCAAAAAATCACAGGCGAAAAATGAAAATGTGCTTTATGGAAAAAAAAACATGAGAAGAATTGTGAAAATAAATAAATCACATAAAAATGCATGCTCGCCATGTGAAAAATGGACGTGAAAAATGATTTGTGTGAAACATGAAACATTTCCATGTGAATTTTCTGTTATATAATTATCAGAAACAACTGAAATGGCTGAAATATTCTGTTTGATCCTGCAGACGAGGAGGTCAGTGGATCACGTGTCGCTCTCACGCGTCGACTCAAGGCACCGGGGAAGTAACCGTATCTGTGTACGTAGACAAGGCCCACATTCAGAAAGACCTCCAGTTTGAGTATGTAGAAGATCCGAGTATCACCAAGCTGGAACCTGAATGGAGCATTTTCAGGTGAATATACCTTCAGAGTTCACGAATCTGCAATGCCTTTTGGTCAAAGATTCTAAAGCTGGTTTAAATAAATGCTAAAAATGAGCTTTGCACCGCTAAACTGTGTTGCTCTGTATGAAAGTGGAAACACACCAGTGACCGTGACCGGGACCAACCTGGACATCATCCAGAACCCACAAATCAGAGCCA
Organism: Hemibagrus guttatus; assembly: GCA_033459395.1. Classification (NCBI taxonomy): domain Eukaryota; kingdom Metazoa; phylum Chordata; class Actinopteri; order Siluriformes; family Bagridae; genus Hemibagrus; species Hemibagrus guttatus. The sequence continues at coordinate 5,651,375 of JAUCMX010000018.1, forward strand.
AGTACAACAACCAGGAGACGACCAACGTAAGTTTAAACATCATGTTTACCATGTAGTGATGGATGTCCTGCTGTTTCATGCCTGCAGTATATAAACATCAACTAACATCTCTTCATTCCCATTATCATTGCTTGTTTGGTTTTATTTTTGTTTTATAGAACTATTTTATCATATGCTATACCTTGTATGCTACATATATGCAAAAATAAATTGAATATATACAAAAAATGGGTTAATTATAGTATAGTAGTCATTTTACTTCATCACATTTTTTGTGTCTATTCAGCTGACCAAACGCATAACATTTTTAGGTCAGAGAACATAGTAGGGTTATTTTTTTGCTCAGAAGTATTGTATAGTACATTAAATTATGTAATGATATACTACACTACACTATACTATACTATACTGCACTGTATTACACTATATTATAATCTACTATACTATACTATACTGTACTGTACTACACTATACAATACTTATACTATACTACAATACACTATTTTATACTTTATTGCACTAAATTGCACTGTACATTACTTGACACTATTTTATTCTGCTGTACTACTATACTATTCTATAACCCTTTTTTATTATCACATTTTTGTATCTATTTATGTGACCGAGTAGATAATATTTTTAGGTCAGAGAACATAGTATAGTGGAAGAGACAGGAGTCAGAGCTAGAGGTAGCAGAGCTGAAGATGTTGAGGTTCTCTTTGGGAGTGACAAGATTGGACAGGATTAGGAATGAGTACATCAGAGGGACAGCTCATGTTGGACGTTTGGGGGACAAAGTTAGGGAGACCAGATTAAGATGGTTTGCACATGTTCAGAGGAGGGAGAGTGAGTATATTGGTAGGAGAATGTTGGACATGGAGCTGCCAGGCAGGAGGCAAAGAGGAAGGCCAAAGAGGAGGTATATGGATGGAATTAATGAGGATATGAAGCTAGTGGGTGCAAGTGTTGAGGATGCAGAAGATAGGGATAGGTGGAGAGAGATGATTCGCTGTGGCAACCCCTGAAGGGAAAAGCCAAAAGAAGAAGAAGAAGAAGAAGAGAACATAGTATAGTACACCTAATTATGTAATGCTATATTGCGCTGTACTGTAATGTATTACATTATATTATAATTTACTAACCTACACTATACTATCATTTACTAGACACTACACTATGCAATGCTTACACTATACTATACTATACTACAGTACACTATGTTATAATGTATTATACTTTACTGCACTAAATTGCACTGTATAATATTACATTATGCTATTTTATTTTGCTGTACTACTATACTGTGCGATAATCGTCTTTATTTGATCACATTTTTGTATATATTTAGTTGGCCAAATGCATGCAATTTTATATTATACTATATTAGCACGGTGGCTAGCACGTTTGTCTCACGCCTCCAGGGTTGGGGGTTCGATTCCTGCCTCTGCCGTGTGTGTGGAGTTTGCATGTTCTCCCCGTGCCTTGGGGGTTTCCTCCGGGTACTCTGGTTTCCTCCCCCAGTCCAAAGACATGTATTGTAGGTTGATTGGCATCTCTAAATTGTCCGTAGTGTGTGATTGCGTGAGTAAATGAGAGTGTGTGTGTGCCCTGCGATGGGTTGGCACTCCGTCCAGGGTGTATCCTGCCTTGATGCCCATTGACGCCTGAGATAGGCACAGGCTCCCCGTGACCCGAGAATAGATCAGATAAGCGGTAGATAATGAATGAATGAATATTCTCTCCATCCTAATGGCCTCTTGTGTCTCCTTGGAGTTGTGGGAGTTGTGTTAATGTGATATCTGGTGGCTGAGACAAGTCTTCAAAACTTCTTCTCATTCAATAAATGAATGTACTGTATTACACTATACTATATTATAATTTACTATTCTATACTATACTATACTGTATTGCACTGTGCTATACTTTATTACACTTCACTATACTACACTACACTTCAGTACACTATATTATAATTTACTGCACAAAATAGCACTGTAAAATATTACTTTATGCTATTTTATTTTGCTGTACTACTATACTGTGCCATAATCATTTTTATTTGATCAAATTTTTGTATATATTCAGTTATCCAAGTGCTTATTATACTATACTACACTGTACTGTATTACACTATACTGTAATATATTACACTATACTATATTATAATTTACTACACTACACCGCTACACTACAGGACACTATATTAAACTTTACTGCAGTAAATTGCACTGTACAATGTGCAGTGTGTGTACACTGTACATACTACACTATTCTACACTACACTGTACTATATATACATATTCAGTTGAAAGTGCATACAGATTCTGGCCAGAGGTTTCATACTTTATATTGTTCCACTTTTGGTAAGAATGGATTAAAAGTGTCATTATCACCTGAACAGACCATTAAAGGGTTAAACCCCCATTCAGGGTCAGCGAGTGCCCTGCTTTAACTCACACCTGCCCATTAGTCGGTCATTTCACCAGCTCTCCATCTCCTGATACACACTTGGCTAGTGCCATGTGGCGACAGAACAGAGAGAGAGAATTTGATAAATAGAGAATAAAAGACAAGCAGCGAACCAGAGACGAGGCGCAGTGCAGGAGGGCCCAAGCAAGCAACAGCGGCAACAATGTCCCCTTTTGCTTTGTGAGGGAGCGAGGAAAACGCCATAACACGGGAGACAGGAGTATCTCATTGCCTCCTTACAGAATGGACTCACAGACGCATGGGAGGCTTGCATTCATGGAGACCTGATTGAAAGTCTGCAGAGACAAAAGAACGAAATGCTATCTCGCTGCCGTATCTCCCACACGAGCACATTGGGCATCTGTAGCGGAGATATGATAAGGTCTTGGCACGCTGCTGCTTGAGCAGAAACAGAGCAGAAAATTCCCCTCCCTGCCATTCAGAGCTGCTGAATGGGGCTGTTTGTGGCAAGTCTTGTTCTCTTTTGACTTTAATAGGCATCTCTCATAAGCAGTTTGGATTGAGATTGAAAAAAGGTCATGTTCGGTAAAATGGCGCCCCCTATCTGTAAAGAATAGAAATTACTTCCACTGAAGTCTTTTTGTACACACAGGAAGCAGACGGACCTCAGTGTATGTTAGGATTTGCGAGCTTGAGGATATTGAATGGAATTTTTTTAGCGGCAGGCCACAAAACTAGACGAGCTCACAGAATTTATAGGCCTCGCCAACCGTTTTCTTTATACTCCGTAAAAAGAAAGGCACATCAGCGTTTGATTGATGCCGGACAGCGGCTGCTTGACAGCAACAGTATATTTGACCTAGTCTTTTAGCACAAAGGCATGTAAGGAAGAACCTGATAAGGTGAGAGAGTGAGTAAGCCTGAGATAAAGCAAAGGAGATGGGTGATGGCATTGAGTGTGTGTGTGGTTTTCTTTTTTTTAAAGGAAGTGAAGGTGACTGCGGTCAGTTACGTAGCTCTGAGTCATTACCACAATGGCCCATATCAAAGGCTTGGATTTTAACAGTGCCATTAATTTATCCCTCCTTTGAGAGCAAGAGATCAGAGTGAAATAGTTGGAAGAGCAGTTTCCACTGATAAACACTGCACACAGGAATGGAAATATAGAAAAAGTTTGTAAAGGGGAATTACAGAGCAGTATCTTATCTTTGTCCTCTAGTGGATTTTTTTTTTCCTATTACAGCACAACAGCATGTCATGTTCAATTTCTAATCAAATAAAAGATAATAAAAGATTCACAGAAACATGATTGCATTGGTTGTAGGCAGTATTGGCAGTAGGTGTTTGTGAGGAAACTCTCAGATGAAGGCTACGTTAATTCACATGAGCACTCTTTACAATGTGGTGAGCAGAAAAGCATCTCAGAATGCACAAAACATTGCACTTTGAGGAGAATGTGCTACAAGAGCATGAGACAGTATCTAGTTTCAGCCAAAAATACAGGAGTCTGTGGTTACCGTGGATACAGGCTCACTGAACCTGGACCAGGTGATGTTTTCCAATCTGTCTAGTTTTAGTGAACCTGTGTGCAGTCTATCTTCAGATTCCTGCTCTTCTCTATGAGATGCCAGGTTCTGTATATAAACCTATAATGGCACAACGTTGTTACAGTATATGTTGCACTGAGTCAATTTCTCAATATTACTCTCTAACCTTTAAACAGTAATCCTCACATTTTCACACATTCACTCACCTGCTATGTCCTGCACAGTTTTGCCAAGTGTTCAGTTCCACCACGATGCTGTGCCAAGCTCCAGCGCTGCCCGGTGGCCTGAGCAGGCAGAAGGAGGTGGTGGAGAAACCCGACGAGTTCGGCTTCATCCTCGACAACGTGCAGGCCGTGCTGGCTTTGAAGAACATCAACTTCCTGTATTACCCCAACCCTGTGTTCGAGCCTCTCAGTCCATCTGGAGTGCAGGAGCTCAAGCCTGGATCTCCCATTATTTTGAAGGTTTGTAGATACCATCTATCTCTTATCACAATGTCTTATCATATACATCGATGTCTTTGTCCTGTCCCACTCCACGGTGGTGGTTGTTAATTTGAAGCTCATATGAAATTAGACACTCAGGACTTTAAGAAATTGTAGTGTTTCATAGGTATTTCTGATTTTCCCTAGCCTACTAGGGGTGATATATTCATAGAAAAGTTCCAGAAAAACAAAAATGCTTAGTTTTTTCAACACAGATGTTTCTATATTCATAGTAAATGTTGATATCAAACCCATTTCTGCACTCTGAGATGATCCAAGTGCTTGTTCTTCTAAAAAAAGTAGCTTAAATTTTATCTTCAACCTGTAAAATTCTGTGTAAGGTTATTCAACAGAGGGAAAAACACACGTCTAAAACACACTGAAAGCCGACAGAGTCCTGACTCATTTTATATCAGACTCACAATGAGTGAACAAAATATGTCTTTCAGGGCCGGAACTTCCTCCCCCTTACCCCCGGTGGCAACGGCAAACTGAACTACACCGTTCTGATCGGAGAAAAGCCCTGCGCATTAACCGTATCCGACACTCAGCTGCTGTGCGAATCGCCCAATCTAACCGGACGCCACAAAGTTCTGGTGAGTGAGCACAGTATTATGGGTAATTCATCACTTCACATCACATCACAGCCTCTTTCCTCAATAGATTAGCATGCTATTGTGTTATGGTTATTGTCTGGCTTTGAAGGCAGGTGTAGAAAGAACAAATAGCTTCTTAGTATGACATATGAGAGCTGAACCGAACCTAATAACGGCTCGGTTTATGATTTGGAGTGGAAGCACGAGGCTTATGCCACCTGGCCTGCTGACAGGCAAAAGGCAGACAGAATCGCAGATCCGTTTACCATCACAAACACACAAACACAGCTGGCACAGTGTGTCCGTCTGCTGCCGCCTCGGTTTGCACAATATTACACAGCTAAACGGCAGCTTCCTGTTTGAAAAAATCTCAGACATCATATTTAGGGATTTATCTGAACTGTGCTATGGCTCATGTAATATCTGTATAAATATAAAACACCTATAAATATTTGTGTAGGTGTGTTTGTGTCAGACTAGTCTCATGTTGAAGGTGTGATGCACAGTTTCTCACTGTGTGCACTGTAAATGCTGTTTGTAGGCTCAACAATTCAGAGACAGAGGGCAGAAAGACATATTAATAACACAGGAGAAAATGAGACGGGACTGGATAAAACAGGACAGGGTAGAGATAGGACAAGACAGGAAGGGGCAGGACAGGACAACACAAGACTGTCTAATATGTTAATGACAGTTGCAGGCTAAATAAAGTAGGATATTAAAAAAATAGTACAGAACAATAACTTTTAATGGACAGAGTTGGACTAGACATGACAGCACAGGAGTGGATAGGATAGGATAGGATAGGATAGGATAGGATAGGATAGGATAGGATGGGATGGGATAGGATAGGACAGCGCACGATAGGATAGGATGGGATGGGATGGTATGGTATGGTGTGGTATGGGATAGGATAGGATAGGATAGGATAGGATAGGATAGGATAGGATAGGACAATGCACAATAGGATGGGATTGGATGGGATGGGATGGAATAGGATGGGATGGGATAGGATAGGATAGGATAGGATAGGATAGGATAGGATAGGATAGGATAGGATAGGAATTAAACAATAGAATGGGATAGGACAGTTTAGGATCAGATAAGACTAGACTGGACACTACACAATAGGATTGGATAGAGCAAGACAGCACAGCATCAAACAGAACAGCACATGATAGGATAGGATAGGATAGGACAATGCACAATAGGATAGGATAGGATAGGATAGGATAGGATAGGATAGGAATCACACAGTAGGATGGGATAGGATAGGTTAGGATAGGATAGGATAGGATAGGATAGGATAGGATAGGATAGGATAGGAATCACACAGTAGGATGGGATAGGATAGGATAGGATAGGATAGGATAGGATAGGATAGGATAGCATAGGATAGGATAGGAATCACACAGTAGGATGGGATAGGACAGGTTAGGATAGGATAGGATAGGATAGGATAGGATAGGATAGGATAGGATAGGAATCACACAGTAGGATGGGATAGGATAGGTTAGGATAGGATAGGATAGGATAGGATAGGATAGGATAGGATAGGATAGGAATCACACAGTAGGATGGGATAGGATAGGTTAGGATAGGATAGGATAGGATAGGATAGGATAGGATAGGATAGGATAGGAATCACACAGTAGGATGGGATAGGATAGGATAGGATAGGATAGGATAGGATAGGATAGGATAGGATAGGAATCACACAGTAGGATGGGATAGGACAGGTTAGGTTAGGATAGGATAGGATAGGATAGGATAGGATAGGAATCACACAGTAGGATGGGATAGGATAGGTTAGGATAGGATAGGATAGGATAGGATAGGATAGGATAGGATAGGAATCACACAGTAGGATGGGATAGGATAGGTTAGGATAGGATAGGATAGGATAGGATAGGAATCACACAGTAGGATGGGATAGGACAGGTTAGGTTAGGATAGGTTAGGATAGGATAGGATAGGATAGGATAGGATAGGATAGGATAGGAATCACACAGTAGGATGGGATAGGACAGGTTAGGATCAGATAAGACTAGATAGAGCAAGACAGCACAGCATCAAACAGAACAGCACATGATAGGATAGGATAGGATAGGATAGGATAGGATAGTATAATAGGCACAATAATCTGTTAGAGTACACACAAAAATACCCCAATACACACAATAAATACCCCCAATACACACAATAAATACCCCAATATAAATAATAAATACCCCAATACACATAATAAATACCCCAATATACATAATAAATACCCCCAATACACACAATAAATACCCCCCCAATACACACAATGAATACCCCAATACACAATAAATACAACAATATACCAGAATCAGAATCAGGATCAGAAAGAGCTTTATTGCCAAGTATGTTTGCACATACAAGGAATTTGTTTTAGTGTCACAGGCTCCAGTGCACAGAGATAACAATAACAGTACAAATAACAACAGAAAATAGAATGAGAAATAAACAATAAAAAATACACATATTTAAATAAGAAAATAAAGTATTTGTATATACAGAATAGAATAGAATGAGTTGAGATGTAGGGATGTGGGTGTGGTAATAAATATGAGGTTATTGCACTTTTAATTTTTATTTTTATTATTGCCCAATGCTGGGAACATTCAACTGTTCAAAAGATAGATTGCTTGGGGGAAGAAACTGTTCTTGTGCCTATACATAATAAATACCCCAATACACACAATAAATACCACAATATACATAATAAATACCACAATATACATAATAAATACCACAATATACATAATAAATACCACAATACACACAATAAATACCACAATATACATAATAAATACCACAATATACATAATAAATACCACAATATACATAATAAATACCACAATATACATAATAAATACCACAATATACATAATAAATACCCCAATACACACAATAAATACCACAATATACATAATAAATACCACAATATACATAATAAATACCCCAATACACACAATAAATACCCCCAATACATATATACACACAGTAAATGCCACAATATACATAATAAATACCCCAATACACACAATAAATACAACAATATACATAATAAATGCCCCAATACACACAATAAATACCACAATATACATAATAAATACCACAATACACACAATAAATACCCCCAATACATATATACACACAGTAAATGCCACAATATACATAATACATACCACAATACACACAATAAATACCCCAATACACACAATAAATACCACAATATACATAATAAATACCCCAATACACACAATAAATACAACAATACACACAATAAATACCCCAATATACATAATAAATACCCCAATACACACAATAAATACCCCAATATGCTCAATAAATACCCCAATATACATCATAAATACCCCAATACACACAATAAATACCCCCCAATTCACACAATAAATACCCCAATATACATCATAAATACCCCAATACACACAATAAATACCCCCAATTCACACAATAAATACCCCAATATACATAATAAATACCCCAATACACACAATAAATACCCCCAATTCACACAATAAATACCCCAATACACATAATGAATACCCCACTACACACAATAAATACCCCAATATACATAATAAATACCCCAATATACATAATAAATACCCCCCAATACACACAACAAATACTCCAATACACATAATAAATACCACAATATACATAATAAATACCCCAATACACACAATAAATACCACAATATACATAATAAATGCCCCAATACACACAATAAATACCCCAATACGCACAATAAATACCCCAATACACACAATAAATACAATATACATAATAAATACCCCCAATACACACAATAAATAACACAATATACATAATAAATACCCCAATACACACAATAAATACCCCCCAATTCACACAATAAATACCCCAATACACATAATGAATACCCCACTACACACAATAAATACCCCAATATACATAATAAATACCCCAATATACATAATAAATACCCCCAATACACACAACAAATACTCCAATACACATAATAAATACCACAATATACATAATAAATACCCCAATACACACAATAAATACCACAATATACATAATAAATACCCCAATACACACAATAAATACCCCAATACGCACAATAAATACCCCAATACACACAATAAATACAACAATATACATAATAAATACCCCCAATACACACAATAAATAACACAATATACATAATAAATACCCCAATACGCACAACAAATACCACAATATACATAATAAATACCACAATACACACAGTAAATAACATAATATACATAACAAATACCCCAATACACACAATAAATACCACAATATACATGATAAATACCCCAATACACACAATAAATACCGCAATATACACAACAAATACCACAATATACATAATAAATACCTCATTACACACAATAAATACCCCCCCAATACACACACAATAAATACCTCAATATACATAATAAATACCCCAATACACACAATAAATACCCCAATACGCACAATAAATACCCCAATACACACAATAAATACAACAATATACATAATAAATACCCCCAATACACACAATAAATAACACAATATACATAATAAATACCCCAATACACACAGTAAATAACATAATATACATAACAAATACCCCAATATACATGATAAATACCCCAATACACACAATAAATACCGCAATATACACAACAAATACCACAATATACATAATAAATACCTCATTACACACAATAAATACCCCCCCAATACGCACACAATAAATACCTCAATACACATAATAAATACCCCAATACACATAATAAATACACCAATACACAAAATGATTACCACAGTACACATTACACAATAAACACCAGAATACACATAAAATACCATACAAATAAATAACACAAATAAATACTATAATACACACAGTATTCACCCCAATACACACAATAAATACCACAATATACATAATAAATACCCCAATATACACAATAAATACCCCAATATACATAATAAATACCCCCAATACACACAATAAATACCCCAATATACATAATAAATACCCCAATACACACAATAAATACCCCCAATACACATATACACACAGTAAATGCCACAATATACATAATAAATACCCCAATACACACAATAAATACCCCAATACACGCAATAAATACCCCAATATACATCATAAATACCCCAATACACACAATAAATACCCCCAATTCACACAATAAATACCCCAATATACATAATAAATACCCCAATACACACAATAAATACCCCCAATACACACAATAAATACAACAATATACATAATAAATACCCCAATTCACACAATAAATACCCCAATATACATAATAAATACCCCAATACACACAATAAATACCCCAATATACATAATAAATACCCCAATACACACAATAAATACACCAATATACATCATAAATACCCCAATACACACAATAAATACCCCCAATTCACACAATAAATACCCCAATGTACATAATAAATACCCCAATACACACAATAAATACCCCCAATTCACACAATAAATACAACAATATACATAATAAATACCCCCAATACACACAATAAATAACACAATATACATAATAAATACCACAATACACACAGTAAATAACATAATATACATAACAAATACCCCAATACACACAATAAATACCACAATATACATGATAAATACCCCAATACACACAATAAATACCGCAATATACACAACAAATACCACAATATACATAATAAATACCTCATTACACACAATAAATACCCCCCCAATACACACACAATAAATACCTCAATATACATAATAAATACCCCAATACACACAATAAATACCCCAATACACATAATAAATACCCCAATACACATAATAAATACACCAATACACAAAATGATTACCACAGTACACATTACACAATAAACACCAGAATACACATAAAATACCATACAAATAAATAACACAAATAAATACTATAATACACACAGTATTCACCACAATACACACAATAAATACTACAACACATACAGTACACTCAACAGTACACACAATAAATTCTGTAATACACACAATAAACACATAATTCACAAAATAAACAGCACCGTACACACAACAAATACCATAATACACACAACAAACACAATAAATATCACAATTCATATTAGCAATACCATATAAAGTCATTATCACTGGACATTATTCAAGCTGAATTCACTAACCAGTGATCTGGAAGAGCAGCAATTATAGTAATTCTACATACTATATGCAAACAATCAGTGCTGACATGCATCTTTAATTATATGGTTCAGCTTAGCATTGTTTCACCATATTGACATTTTCATTACACATATTGACATCTGTATATTAATTGACTTTTCTATTTATTCTTTATTACTACATTTTTAGATATAATTAGAAGTAAATGACACCACAAACAAATCAGTTTTTTATTTAAGAGACTTTAAGACTAGCATTTCTAGTGTTAGCTATAAATACAATACAATGCAATGTGTTTTTGGTTGCAAGGTTTTGTGGGTTTTTTAATTTATTTATTTAACATGTGTGGGTTATTCAGGCGCGTGTGGGTGGCATCGAGTTTTCCCCTGGCGTGGTCCACATCACCTCTGACAGCCCCCTCAGCAGCACCGCCATCATCAGCATCGCCGGAGCAGGATGCCTTCTCATCCTCTTCATCATCATCGTGCTCATTGCCTACAAGCGCAAGTCCCGTGAAAGCGACCTGACCCTGAAACGCCTGCAGATGCAGATGGACAACCTGGAATCCAGAGTGGCGCTGGAGTGTAAAGAAGGTGGGTGGCAGAGCACTAGACTGTGTGTGCAATTAAGCGGAGGTTAAAACGGTTCATGGAGTAATGTGTAAACATGATGGATTTTTTCGGCTGTGATGTGTTTGGAATCGGTGAATGAATAGTAACAGCCGGTGAATCATTTCCGTCAGCGATCTTCTCAATCGCCTTGGACTTTAAAAGCAAAATCAAATCGGATTCAAATGCCAAATAAATACCTAGGCCTGATTTAAAATGGATTTCAAATAAAACACATAATCAAAGCCAAGATACTGACAATAATAATATACCAATATTATAACTAATACAGATAAATCATATATTTTGACATATTTCATTTGTAAAAAACAAACGTATTCATTTACATATAATATTCTTTCCATGTGGCATGGTGGCTTAGTGGTTAGCATGTTTGCCTCGCACCTCCAGGGTTGGGGGTTCGATTCCTGCCTCCGCCATGTGTGTGTGGGGTTTGCATGTTCTCCCTGTTCCTCGGGTGTTTCCTCCGGGTACTCCGGTTTCCTCCCCCGGTCCAAAGACATGCATTGTAGGTTGATTGGCATCTCTAAATTGTCCGTAGTGTGTGATTGCATGAGTGAATGAGAGTGTGTGTGTGCCCTGCGATGGGTTGGCACTCCATCCAGGGTGTATCCTGCCTTGATGCCCAATGACGCCTTAGATAGGCCCAAGCTCCCCGTGACCCGAGAATAGATCAGATAAGCGGTAGACAATGAATGAATGAATGAATATTCTCTCCATCCAAATGGCCTCTTGTGTCTCCTTGGAGTTGTGGGACAAGTCAGGGCAACACTTCTTCTCAAGCTGCTTTTCTTTCTTCACTGAGAATCTAAAGGTGTACAAACTTTTGCACTCTGGGTTTATATTTATCCTATACAGTATATGACCTTGTTATATTGAACAAATGGAGCCCCCTGAGGCACTATACAGCTTAGAGTTAATAGCATATCGTTAATCAGAGGAATTATCGACTAACACACTGTTTTCTGGTGTGTTCAGTTAAAGCACAACGTGTTGGCACTTAAGTGTTTCCTTGACTACCGGGGGAAATTACTGTTTATAGAAAAATAAATGCTTTCAGGAAGCTCAGATGGTTTGCTAAAGCAGCAGGTCATAACTGGACAAAAGCGATGCGCTTGGCTTGTGTTTAAAACAATATGGAGTGCATTGAATGCGATACTGTGCCATACTGTACTGTATTTTTCACTCTAAATATTCATATAGTTCCAGATACTCTTATCCTGAATAAAAACTAATTTATTTGTACTTTTTAACATGAGATTAATTATGAGTTTAAACATGTTTATAGGCATCATTGCTTCTTTCACGTTTGAAGTGATCTTATTATTCTGGGTATCTAGCATAATAAATCAATAAATCAATAAACAAATAAATAATAGGAAGAAATATGTTTTATAGAGGTTTATTAAGTGATAAATAAGATATTTTAAAGTTCAAATTAGTAAATAAATAAATAACTGATAGGAAGAAATATTAATAGATTTTTGAAAGCTGTAATAAGATATGAATAAGATATTTTACATTTCAATTTAGTAAATAAATAAATAAATGATAGAAAGATCTATGAATACGTTCTATAAAATTATAATAAGAGATGAATAATATATTTTAATGTTCAAGTTAATAAATAAATAGATAGATAGATAGATAGATAGATAGATAGATAGATAGATAGATAGATAGATATGTGTAATATAAATAGGTGGAATAACAGATAAATAAGATATTTTAAAATTCAAATTAGTAAGGAAGAAAGAAAGAAAGAAAGAAAGAAAGAATTTATGTATTTAAACTTATAATTTTTTTTATCAAATACTGAAAAAGATTTATTTATGTTAAATATTTGTTGCTTTTTTTTTAACCATAAACTTCGATTTGCCAAATTAGTTGAATTAATTAAAATAAAACAAATGAAACACTTACACACCGATGTCAAAAAGATAGACACTCAGGATGTTAGCAGAGCAGAAGTGTAAATGCTATTAGAAACACTTAACTGTGTCATTTTTACTGATAAATGTAAGTTCACTGCTCAAGTCTAATGGCTTATTTTTGGGTTTTTTCCCCCCCTCCAGCATTTGCGGAGCTGCAGACGGATATTAATGAGCTGACCAGTGACCTGGATGGAGCAGGGATCCCGTTTCTGGACTACAGAGCCTACACTATGCGTGTTCTCTTCCCTGGCATTGAGGATCATCCTGTTCTGAAAGACCTGGAGGTTAGTCATCTTCTACAGCACATATGTTCATATGGCTCATGATGAAGGAGAAGTGAATAAGGATTTGTGTAATGCTAAGTATATCCTCACTACTCAGTATTTTCAGAGATTTGTTGTATAATTATTGTATAAATGTTCAGTACAAATGTTTTTCCTCACCGAGAAAGAAAGGTTTTATGCAAATTCTTGTAAATGGGTGTGTGATGTGTTTAGCAAAGGCAGCTCACAAGTGCGTAAACTTAGCGAGAGTTAAATAAAAAAGGAAATATGACACAAAATAAAGTTGTAGGCAATCACTGCTTAGAATTAACTGTAGAAATAAACAGCAATAGCAATAAAGTAGCAATAAAGTGACGAGTGGTGATAAAGTGTCGGTGTAAAGTCTTGTTTTTAAGTGTTTGAAATTGTCCATGATTATCCGTTATGAGTGTATGATGTTTTAGCGGTAAAAGTGCAGAGTGCCATTGAACGGACGGATTTTATCCTGATGATACAGGTGGAAATGGCAGTGGGTTCTGACTATTTATCAGACTAATGGCCTGGGGATATAGACTGTTCTGGAGTCTGGATGTTCTGGCCGCAGTGCTCCGGTACCGCTTGCCAGACTTCATTAGGTGAAGAAATTGTGGATGGGGTGGGTGGTGTCCTTGATAATGCTGCAAGCCCATTTGCAGATCCTTTTATTGTAGATGTCCTGCAGTGAGGGGAAATCTGTCCCTGTAATTTTCCAGGCCAGCTTGATCACCCTCCGTAATGCCTTTCTGTCGTGTGTTGTGCTGTTGCCAAACCACACAGCAATGCAGCAAGTTAACACACTCTCCACAGTGCCTCTGTAGAAGTTATGAAGTATTTATGGTGACATGCCAAACTTCCTTAGACTCCTCAGGAAGTACATTCTTTGATTGGCCTTACTTACAAGTATCACCATGTTTACTGTCCACTTGAGGTCCTCACAGATGGGTACACCAAGGGACTTATAGCTTCCCACTCTCTCAACCTCAGCATCTCTGATCACTAGAGGCTGATAGACATGCTCACTTCTCCTCATGTCCACAAGCATCTCGTTGGTCTTGCCGATGTTTAGTGTGAGATTGTTAGCCTCGCACCACGTGACCAGTTCGTACACTTCTTTCCGGTATGCAGTCTCATCGTTGTTCGTAATTAGACCAATAACTGTGGTGTCATCTATGAATTTTACGATGACGTTGTTGGGATGGGTAGCAACACAGTCATGAGTGAAACGAATGTACAGCATCGGGCTGAGTACACATCCCTGAGGTGTGCCCGTGTTCAGTGTGATGGTGCTGGAGGAGTGCTTTCCGAGGCGTACACGTTGAGGTCTACTGGTGAGGAAGCTCAGTATTACACAGTTACACAGTGAAGAAGGCAGGCCCAGGTTGTACAGCTTATGTATGAGTTTGGAGGGGATGATAGCGTTGAATGCTGAGCTGTAATCAATGAAAAGCAGTCTGGCATAGCTGTCTTTATTTTCCAGGTGAGTTAGGATTTTGTGAAGGGCAAAAGAAATGGCATCCTCTGTTGATCTATTATCAACTTATATTATAAGGGAGAGATTTTGTGTGTGTGTGTGTGTGTGTGTGTGTTTGTGTGTGTGTGTTGTATTTTTTGACACGTCCCTGCTCAAACCGAGTCGTATTCCTTCACACGAAGCCAAATTATACTGTGTGAATCTTCTAAATTTTTTATCTGTCCCTCGCTAATCAGCTATCCAGATCTACCTGCCTCAGAGCGGAATTCACTTCTCAGAGCTCCAATTAGGCGTCCCAGCTCAGATAAGCAGTTAATGCATACTGACACATCGTAATGATGGACAGAATATTTCACAGTGATGGACAGAATATTTAAGTAGTTTTCCTTCTCTCTCTCTTTCTCTCTCTCTCTCTCTCTCTCTCTCTCTCTCACTCTCACTCACCCTTCTTACTCCTTGTTTTTATCTCTTTGTCTCTTGGCCTGTCTCTCTGTCTCTCTCTCATCTCCTGTTTGTCTTTCTCACTCTGTCTCTCTCTCTATCTCCTGTCTATCTGTCTGTCTCTCTCTCCCTAACTCTTTGTCTGTCTGTCTGCCTATCTCTCTGTCTCTCTCCCTGTTTGTCTGTCTGTCTGTCTGTCTGTCTGCCTGTCTGTCTGTCTGTCTGTCTCTCTCTCTCTCTCTCTCTCTCTCTCTCTCTCTCTCTCTCTCTCTCTCTCTACTTTTTCAAAGACATAATGAGCTGTGCCGAGATTCACAATTACTCACTTGTTAATGGCAGTAATGATGTGACACAACTGTTTTGTGAGCACAGGGAGGGAAATGAAAAGCCTAACAGAAGGAAGTCTACGGGACACTGACGCTTGTTTATATCCAGTTATGACGTTGATGGACATTGCTAATGGAATCTCAGCAGACAGGGCGACTCTTCCTAAAAGTCAAGGTTTAGATCCCGATGCCTGACGAGCTCAGGTTTTAATAAGCTACATTAATTAAGCTTTAATTGGAGATAAACATGCCCTCTCTGGAGGAGTTTATAGTGAATCCTGATCTAATGAAAGTTGCAGGCAGATTACCTCTGGATGCTGACAGCTTTCTAATGGTTATTGATGCTACAAATGGCATACATTAGCATAAGACTGCATCGTTAATTAGCTCTCATCCGCTTTCAGGATCGGATATTAACCAGATTGATTGGTTGATTGATTGATTGATTTTGCTTTGTTTTTTATTCATTTATTTTATTTCTCCACAGAATATTTTTAAAGTATGTCTTTGTGGATCCATACCTAATGGCATATAAATAAACATTAGATTTTCTTTTAATTATTGTTTTTTAATCAGTAAAAAAATATATTTTTATGGAAATGCGTTACTGTATTTTCACTCCAAACACACTCATCCTAAATAAAGGCAAATGTATTTGTACTTTTCAATATGAGATTAATGAGTTTAAACATACTTAAAGGCATTCCTGTTTAAAACTGACTTATTTTTGTCATTCTATTAAATTTTCACACAGATCTCTGAGTAAAATTAGTATACATAAATGGAAACACAAATAGAAATGCATAAAATAAAATAAAATAAAATAAAATAAAATAAAATAAAATAAAATAAAATAAAATAAAATAAAATAAAAATTTATTTAATTGCTTTTTAATAATCAATTAATGAAAAATAGAGGTGTTCCGGGCATGCCCCACCAGGAAGAGACCCCGGGGAAGACCCAGGACACGCTGGAGGGACTATGTCTCTCGGCTGACCTGGGAACACCTCGGAATCCCCCCGGAAGAGCTGGAGGAAGTGTCTAAGGAGAGGGAAGTCTGGGAATCCTTGCTTAGCCTGCTGCCCCCGCAACCAATGAATGAATGAATGAATGAATAATGAAAAATATTAAATAAATTTGATTTTTAAACCCCATTTTGGGGAAAATTATTTAAAAAAAAGTTAATTTTAAAATATTTTTTTTTAATTAAACTAAAATTAAGTTAAGAATCTTTAGGATGATTCAATTAAAATTTCTTTGTATAAGGGATTTTGTAATTCTCTGTGAAAATTAATTCTATGGAACCAACTGAAAATATAAAACAATATGAAAATATTTAAGAATATGGATAATATATACAACCATATAAATATAAAAAGATAAATGTCTTTTTTTTTTTTATATTACATTATGCATGTATTACGTTTGACCCGTTGCTGCTTTCCAGGTTCCAGGCTACAGACAGGAGCAGGTGGAAAAGGGTCTGAAGCTTTTTGGTCAGCTGATCAACAACAAGGTGTTCCTGCTGAGCTTCATCCGCACGCTGGAGTCTCAGCGAGGTTTCTCCATGAGAGACCGCGGTAACGTGGCCTCGCTCATCATGACGGTGCTGCAGAGCAAGCTGGAGTACGCCACCGACGTCCTCAAACACCTCCTGTCCGACCTCATCGACAAGAACCTGGAGAGCAAGAACCATCCCAAACTGCTGCTGCGCAGGTAGGAGGGAGAAAATACCAGCATTTCTATATAGGTTGCCAGATATTGTTGCCAGACATGAAAACAAATTCACCTTGCTCTGATTGATGTAAAACCATTTGGCTGCGGTCTGTAGTTTTTACCAATCTGGCATTCATAGAATCATACAAGGATTCATAGAATCCTGAATCGTTCACAGCACACAAACCTGGAATATGGTACCAGTTGTAATTCATGTACCAGCATTATTTTAAAGGAAGTGGCAGGTTTACGAGGAGGACGTTATTTTATTTGTATTGCCTGAAGGACAGCGTCGTTCCTCATCCTCTCTTAAAACAAGTGTGGGTATGATATGATAGCGAATATGTAACGTATAAAATGAGACGAATGAAGAGCGTGAGGCTGATTCGGTTAGAAATGAAACAAAAGCCCTTCAGAGTTTAGTGTCACAGCTTATTGTATTTATTAAGCCTCGTTTAAGGGTGTCTTTATTTTCTATGGTCTTCAATGTGAGCAATTCGCAAAGAGCTGCTTTATGGCGAGTTTATATTTGAATTATGTATGTTAGGATTAAGGATGCGGTGTGTGTGTGTGTGTGTGTGTGTGTGTGTGTGTGTGTGTGTGTGTGTGGTAATATTGAAGCTGATTTTGGGTTGAATGTGTCATCTATAGTGATTGATTTTTACTATTTTTAAATTTATATTCATTGATTTAGATTTGATTAGTGCAGTTAAAAAAAACTGAAAAATGAACTCATTTGTCTCGAAGCCCTTCAGCACTCTAGAGTATGTGTACCATAGATGTATTATAATCAGTATAAACACAGTCGCCGCCGTTAATTTCAACAGGAGTCGCTCATTGCAACAAAACGCTCCGGCTCTACTCAAAGCCGTGTCGTTAAAATCTCATGAAAGCCATCAATCATGATGCATGCCTTAAGATCCAACAGTAAATGAGAGCATTCACCGCGAGCTATAGACGCAGTTCATCTGGGATACGTGACGCTGTAAACATATCCACATTCGCTTCCGCCATTTTCCGGTGCTCATGTTTTGTTATTTTTTTATTTGCCCGCCCTGTGGTATTTACGCCGTCATCATGGGACACGTTTATGTTACGGGAAATCATTATACGAGTCTGAGTGACTCCAGATGCTACATAAAACAAATAAAGAGGGGTGATGATGCCAGGAGAAAAGAAAGAAGGACAGAAAACATGAATATTTAAGACATAAAAGAAACCTGAAACACACTGAGGCACAGAAGCAAAGAAATTTCCACGTCCCTCATACCTCCTGAACATTGAAGAGAAATAAGTGTAGTTGTAGTTCAAGAAAATGGATAGAAGAAGAAGAAGAAGAAGAAGATTAAATGAAGAAGATGATGAAGAAGAAGAAGAAGAAGATTAAGAAGAAGAAGAAGAGAAGAAGAAGAAGAATATCTTAAAATGCAGCCCAATATGCATTCAAAGGTTAGAAGGTTTAAAGAAATACAGAGAAAGAAAATAAAAAGAAATTATTATTATTATTATTATTATTATTATTATTATTTTACATATTAAATATTTACATATTTCTACTGACAAAAAATAAGAAGTTAAGTCAAAAACAATAATAAAATAATAATTAAACAAAAAAAAAAAAACAAAAAAAAAAAAAATAATAATAATAATAATAATTTTTTTTGATAAAAATCCAGATAAAAATTGATGAAATTAAAAAAAACCTTATAGCAGACAAAGAGATTAATAACAAAAAAACATGTTTAAAACATATGTAATGTTTTATATAATGTTATATAATTTTCACAAATAAAAAAACATAAACATCAAATAAATCAAATAAAAGCTAGTCAAATACTAAAGTCGTAATAATCGTATAAATTAAGCATTACACAAAAAAAATAAACCAATTAAAATCGTCTATATTTACAGGAGGAAAAAAACTACCTTAAAAAATTACTTTTGGCTTGATAATGCAAAAGTATTGGCACCCAGTGGAACATTTAAATCAAATACAAATTAATTCTTTATTTAAAAAACAAAACAAAACAAAAAACATGAAATGTAAAACAAATATTTGTTGACCTGCCCTAGGAAAAATAATAAACAGTTAAATATAGATAGATAGATAGATAGATAGATAGATAGATAGATAGATAGATAGATAGATAGATAGATAGATAGATTTAAAAAAAACCAGGAAGAACATGCACATGCATCCAATACTTATGGAGCTGTCTCTACACATGCTTTAAGCCCATATATGGAAACACACTCAAATGCGCATTAAGCTAATATAAAATCCACACATCATCAAAAACACATTTTTTTGATGGAGAAACATATTTAGAAACTTCGGAGATGAGGAATGAGCTTCAGAGATCGTGAGACACATCTGATTTCTTGACATTGAAATACAAGCTGCCTGCCTGTGAGACATGACATGCTCTGACACATTTCATCATTAACATGTAATTAGGATTAATTAGCCCTGGATCTAAATTACAGAAGCAAAAAAAAAAAAAATCAGGGATAGAGGGAATTCTGGGAATGTCAAATCTCCATGCAATCAGGACGACTTTGAACGAGGACAAGACTATTCGAAAGAACTGACATGTATTCTGACTTTATGCCACAGATAATATAGATATCACGTAACTTACACCAAACTACAACGTAGCTATAATGTAGCTTTTAACAAATATAACAGATATTACATAGCAGTGACATAACTGTGACGAAGTTATAATGTGCCTAAAATGTTACTGTAGTGTAGCTATAACATAACTATAAAATAGATGTTACATAGCTATAGCATAATGTTGTCATAATGTACCTCTAACATAACTATAACAGTAACAAAGTTATATCATAACTGTAAGATAGCTATAACAACTATAATGTAGCTATAATGTAACTATAACATAGATATTACTACTGTAACATAAAACACTAAAACTGTAACATAATTGTAATGTTGTCATAATCTAATGTAGCTATAATGTACCACTAATGTAGCTATAACATAACTATAATGTAGCTATAACATAACTATAACATAATTATAACGTAATTATAGTGTTATTATTTAATGTAACTATAACAACTATAATGTAACTATAATATACCTCTTATGTACCTCTAACGTAGCTATAATGTACCTCTAACGTAGCTATAATATAACTGTAATGTAGCTATAACAATTATAATGTTGTCATAATGTAACCTAACTATAACATAGTTATAACATAACTATAATGTATCTGTAACAACTATAACAAATTTATAACATAGCTATAATGTAGTTATAACGTAACTATAATGAAGCTATAAGATAACTATAATGTAACTACAACATAGTTATAACTTACTATAATGTTGTTATAATGCAGCTGTAATGTAGCTATAACATAGTTATATAGTAATTAATGTAGTGTAGTAACTATAACGTAACTATAATGTACTTAACGTAACTATTAATGGATAAAACGTATGACACGTCGTTCTTTGATCAGTAAAAAAGCAACCGTTGGTAAATTGCTGTAATATAAGAGAAATAAAACACTTCAGGGCGTCACATAAAAAGCCAGTAAATTATCGATGCAGTGAAAGTTTCCAGCTTCATCCAGACACGCAGAAGAAGTGTCATAGAAGAAAGAGTTTTCATTCAAATTGCTGAAAGAAGCGATCATTTTTATTGACCCACAGTAAGGAGGTGTCCGTGTGTCCACTGCAACACTCGCTGGCCGACTCTCTTTCGATCCAATCCTGCAAGAAATCGAAGGCTGTATCTGTTCTCTCCAAATGAAAGAGCTCCCAATGATTTTAGGTCTAATGGAAGACTCAGAGCACCGATTATCACGAGAACGTTTAGTACCGTCTGAGCCAGCTGAAGTTAAGCCTGAGACAACACGAGGCCTCAAGAATTGCAGGAACTTTGGGAACTTCAGGAACCTCAGGAACCTCAGGCTCTGTGTAGGAGGTTTTTATGCAAAATGAGGATAGTGAGAGTGATGAGTTTTTATGGAGCGTTATTGCGGTCAGAATGCAGCTGAAAAATGATCAGTGGATTCAAATGAAGTTAATGTTCATGCTCAAAAACCCAGAACCTGCACCTGCACTACACTGATTACACTCATCGCTCTCTCTCTCTCTCTCTCTCTCGCTCTCTCTCTCTCTCTCTCTCTCTCTCTCTCTCTCTCTCTCAATTTCAGTCTATATATGTATATATATTTCTCTCTCTTTCTTTGTCTCTGTCTTTCTCTTTCGCTTTTTTCCGTTTCAGGTTCCCTCTCTCATTCTTTCTACCATTTTTCTCATTCTGTCTCTTTCTTTATTTCTTCCTCTGTGTTTCCCTTTCAGTCTCTTGTTATCAGTCTCTCTCAGTCTGTCTGTCTGTCTCTCTCTCTCTCTCTCTCTCTCTCTCTCTCTCTCCTCAAAACTTTAGTCTCGGTGGGTTTATAAAAATAGTAGTATAGTTTCTTTTGTCAGCGTTATTCGGTCAGAATGCAGCTAAACTGTCAGTGATTCTGAAGTTTGCTTTATTTTTTCAAAACCCTAGTCCCCACTATAATGTTCACTCTCTCTCTCTCTCTCTCTCTCTCTCCTCTCTCTCTCTCTCTCTCTCTCTCTCTCTATATATATAATTTATATATATATTTTTTTTATTTTTATTTTTTTTCTCTCTCTTTCTTTGTCTCTGTCTTTCTCTTTCACTTTTTTCCGTTTCAGGTTCCCTCTCTCATTCTTTCTACCATTTTTCTCATTCTGTCTCTTTCTTTATTTCTTCCTCTGTGTTTCCCTTTCAGTCTCTTGTTATCAGTCTCTCTCAGTCTGTCTGTCTCTCTCTCTCTCTCTCTCTCTCTCTCAATTTCAGTCTCCGGGGTTTATATCTCTCTATCTTTCTCTGTCACCTTCTCTCTGTCAGTCTCCCCTCCTGTTTTCTGTCTAGCAGTCTTGCTCTTTCTCTCTCTCTCAGTCTAAATAATTCTCTCTCTCTCTCTCTCTCTCTCTCTCTCTCTCTCTCTCTCTATCTTTCTTTTACTCCCTCTCTATCATCTTCTTTATTTCTCTCTCTTTCTTTGTCTCTGTCTTTCTCTTTCCTTTTTTCCTTTCAGTTTCCCTCTCTCTTTTTTTACCATTTCTCATTCTGTCTCTTTCTTTATTTCTTCTCTGTGTTTCCCTTTCATCTGTTTCTCTCTCTCGTTTCGTTCTTCTTCTTCTCTGTTCTCTCTGTCTCTTCTTCTCTCCCCGTTCCAAATATTCCTTGATTACAAAATGGGTGTTTAAAATCCAGTGAAGCAGGACAGCTTTGGCAGAGCAGCTCTTCTCCTCTTCCTGCCTTCCAAGAAAACACACATGATGGCTGCTCCCCATCTGTCCAGCCCTAAACCCGGGTTCAGACACACGCACGCAGGCAAAAGCGAACTAACAAGCGGCTTCTGCAGCCATCTGTCGCATCGCTGCACCATCCAGCATCATCCTCCTCGCTCCTCTCATCACACTCGTTCAAAAATAGCCTCTCGTCTCTCACGGCCTGGTTTCTCAGGCAATATAAACTACACCGTATAAAAAATACACAGGTCTCCTTTTAGGTCAGGTTTGTGTGTGAGAGTGATCATTCTCTGCTCAATTAAATGCTCATGATGAAGGCATCCACATGCTCATCCGGCGGCATATGCCTCTGCATTGCAAATGTTTCACTGGAGTCAATGCTGATGTCTTTTATATTCACGCTGCTCACAGGCAGATAGAAACCGTGCAGTTACAGGAAAATGATTTTTTTCAGGAAATAATAATATACAGTCCATACACACACACACACACACACACACACACACACACACACACACACCATAGTGTCATTATCAAAAGTAGTTTTTTCTGTATGTATGTATGTATGTATACACACACACACAAACTAAAATGGACTTTATCAAAAGTATTGTGTGTGTATATAACAACACTTTTGATGAAGGCCATATTTGTGGTGTGTGTGTGTGTGTGTGTGTGTGTGTGTGTGTGTGTGTGTGTGTGTGTATGTCCTTCTGACATGTCCTTCTGTGTGTGTGTGTGTGTGTGGGTCTATGAGCACACACACACACACACACACACATAGTGCAAACACCAATTTTTTATGAAGGCCATATTTGAAGTATTGTGTGTGTGTGTGTGTGTGTGTGTGTGTGTGTGTGTGTGTGTGTGTGTGTTCATAGACACACATCTACACTCACACACACATGTTGATTTACATCAAACTTTATTAATCTGTTCAGGTTAAGATTTCGACAATGTAGTGTCCCTGTGAATGAGCTGTTACTATAGCAACAATAACATATCACATCATTGTCACTTTAACTCAAACCTAGTGTACGAAAACTCACATGACTTTAAGCAGTCGACATCTTCTGTCCAATCAGGTTTAAGTATTCCTCAGCGCTGAGGTTTCAGAAGAAATGATTTGCTGTCATGCTTTGCTAACACTCGGGATTCAGTGTTATTTGTTTATGGAAATGGAACCTTATGGACGTGCTGCTCTTTGTCCCTCCTCCCTATAGACCTGTAATAGAGGTTAAGGATGAGTAAGGGGGTCTGGGGGATGACTATTGTGGGGATTTCTGGGCCAGATTGTCTCCTGATTGCCATGGGGGATTAAAGTGGGTGTGTGAGAGGCAGAAATAGAGATACACACATATAGACATATAGACAGCCCACACACACACACACACACACACACACTCACACACACACACACACACGCAATCCACAGCATTGCAAGCAAGTTATCGACTTCCCAATGCGTTACACAACGAGGCGGGTGTAATTAAAATCCTGCCACAGGTTCATATGACACTCATGCAGCATCCTGTAAATGATTTTAATAGAGGAGCTCATATTAAAACCTTGCCCATAACCATCACGGAGAAAAGTCTGCTACTGATTATTAATTCATGCTGGAATACACAGCTGACATGAAGACTGGTTTCGATCCCAAAATAGATTTCCGTCGAAGTTCATTTGGGGATCAAATCGCTGTTGCTGTTAGGAAAAAGGGACAATGTTCATAATGCTGCATAATTCAGCAATGTCGCTCTTGAGATCTTGCGGTTAAACTCGATCTGTGATTCGGATGTAGGTACGAAGTTCTGGACTGTAGCTAATCACAGTGATGTAGATATTCAGTATATCAGGATGTCAAGACAAGATGTCTTTTCAACGATAGAACAACATAGATCTACATAAAACAACACAGAGCTACATGAAACAACACAGAGCTGCGTATAACAACATAGAGCTTTATAAAACAACATAGAGCTATATAAAACAACATAGAGCTACATAAAACAACACAGAGCTACATACAACAACATAGAGCTACATAAAACAAACAGAGCTACATACAGCAACATAGAACTACATAAAACAATATAGCGTTATATAAAACAACATAGAGCTACGTAAACAACACAGAGCTACATACAACAACATAGAGCTACATAAACAACATAGAGCCACGTAAAACAACATAGAGCTACATAAAACAACACAGAGCTACTAGAACAATACAGAGCTACATAAAACAACACAGAGCTACATACAGCAACATAGAGCTACATAAAACAACATAGCGCTATATAAAAAACATAGAGCTACGTAAAACAACACAGAGCTACATGAAACAACACAGAGCTACATATAACAACATAGAGCTTCATAAAACAACACAGAGCTACATGAAACAACACAGAGCTGCGTATAACAACATAGAGCTTTATAAAACAACATAGAGCTACATAAAACAACAAAGAGCTACATACAACAACATAGAGCTACATACAACAACATAGAGCTACATAAAACAACACAGAGCTACATACAGCAACATAGAACTACATAAAACAATATAGCGTTATATAAAACAACATAGAGCTACGTAAACAACACAGAGCTACATACAACAACATAGAGCTACATAAACAACATAGAGCTACGTAAAACAACATAGAGCTACATAAAACAACACAGAGCTACCTAGAACAATACAGAGCTACATAAAACAACACAGAGCTACATACAGCAACATAGAGCTACATAAAACAACATAGCGCTATATAAAATAACATAGAGCTACGTAAAACAACACAGAGCTACATACAGCAACATAGATCTACATAAACAACATAGACCTACGTAAAACAACATAGAGCTACATAAAACAACACAGAGGTACGTAGAACAACACAGAGCGACATAAAACAACAAAGAGCTACATAGAAAAACATAGTGATAAATAAAAACAACATAGAGCTACATAAACAACAAAGAGCTACATATAACAACATAGAGCAATAGAAAACAACATAGAGCTACATAAAACAACATAGAGCTACATAAACAACATAGACCTACGTAAAACAACATAGAGCTACATAAAACAACACAGAGGTACGTAGAACAACACAGAGCGACATAAAACAACAAAGAGCTAAATAGAACAACATAGTGATACATAAAAACAACATAGAGCTACATAAACAACAAAGAGCTACATATAACAACATAGAGCTACATAAAACAACATAGAGCTACATAAACAACAAAGAGCTACATATAACAGCATAGAGCTACATAAAAACAACATAGAGCTACATAAACAACAAAGAGCTACATATAACAACATAGAGCTACATAAAACAACATAGAGCTACATAAACAACAAAGAGCTACATATAACAACATAGAGCTACATAAAAACAACATAGAGCTACATAAACAACAAAGAGCTACATATAACAACATAGAGCAATAGAAAACAACATAGAGCTACATAAAACAACATAGAGCTACATAGAACTACATAGAACAACATAGAGCTAGATAAAACTACATAGAGCTGCACCGAATAAGATAGAGCTACACAAAACTACATAGAGATACATAGAACAACATAGTGATACATAAAAACAACATAGAGCTACATAAACAACAAAGAGCTACATATAACAACATAGAGCTACATAAAAACAACATAGAGCTACATAGAACAACACAGAGCTAGATACAACTACATAGAGCTACACAGAACAACATAGAGCTACATACAACTACATAGAGCTACATATACCATTATAAACATTATAGAGCTACACAAAACAACACAGCTATATAAAGAACATAGATCTACATAAAACACCACAGAGCTACATATAACAATGTAGAGCTACATAAACAACATAGAGCTACATAGGGTTCAGGGGCCCAGCAGCCATAGCTTGGCAGTGCTGGGGCTCGAACCTGAACCTCCAATCAGTGATAGAGCTTAAAATAAACAACATAGAGCTACATAAAAACAACATAGAGCTACATAAACAACAAAGAGCTACATATAACAACATAGAGCTACATAAAACAACATAGAGCTACATAAACAACAAAGAGCTACATATAACAACATAGAGCAATAGAAAACAACATACAGCTACATAAAACAACATAGAGCTACATAAACAACATAGACCTACGTAAAACAACATAGAGCTACATAAAACAACACAGAGGTACGTAGAACAACACAGAGCGACATAAAACAACAAAGAGCTACATAGAACAACATAGTGATAAATAAAAACAACATAGAGCTACATAAACAACAAAGATCTACATATAACAACATAGAGCAATAGAAAACAACATAGAGCTACATAAAACAACATAGAGCTACATAAACAGCATAGACCTACGTAAAACAACATAGAGCTACATAAAACAACACAGAGGTACATAGAACAACACAGAGCGACATAAAACAACAAAGAGCTACATAGAACAACATAGTGATACATAAAAACAACATAGAGCTACATAAACAACAAAGAGCTACATATAACAACATAGAGCTACATAAAACAACATAGAGCTACATAAAACAACATAGAGCTACATAAACAACATAGAGCTACATAAAAACAACATAGAGCTACATAAACAACAAAGAGCTACATATAACAACATAGAGCTACATAAAACAACATAGAGCTACATAAACAACAAAGAGCTACATATAACAACATAGAGCTACATAAAAACAACATAGAGCTACATAAACAACAAAGAGCTACATATAACAACATAGAGCAATAGAAAACAACATAGAGCTACATAAAACAACATAGAGCTACATAGAACTACATAGAACAACATAGAGCTAGATAAAACTACATAGAGCTACACCGAATAAGATAGAGCTACACAAAACTACATAGAGATACATAGAACAACATAGTGATACATAAAAACAACATAGAGCTACATAAACAACAAAGAGCTACATATAACAACATAGAGCTACATAGAAAAAAACAAAAAGAGCTAGATACAACTACATAGAGCTACACAGAACAACATAGAGCTACATACAACTACATAGAGCTACATATACCATTATAAACATTATAGAGCTACATAAAACAACACAGCTATATAAAGAACATAGATCTACATAAAACACCACAGAGCTACATATAACAATGTAGAGCTACATAAACAACATAGAGCTACATAGGGTTCAGGGGCCCAGCAGCCATAGCTTGGCAGTGCTGGGGCTCGAACCCTGAACCTCCAATCAGTGATAGCCATTTTTGGAACATGTGAACAGTGTGTGTTGTATTAAACCTACATAAGCTTTTAGTAACAATTAATATAAACCTACGTCTAATCCCTCAGGTGTAAGAGATTGTTTTGTTGTTCTAACAGCAGACTGACATTTCCATTAGAACTGAATTCGAATTTTTTCCTTATTTAGTGTAGTGTATCCATGACAATATTTTCTGAACTTTGAAACCTTTTAGTAAAATCTCACTATTTTTTTTCTTGTTTCTTCATCCAACACCTGTTTATTTTCCACAATTAAAGAGACAGGAAGAGAAAGGAAATGTCTTGAATTTCTGAAATCATACTCGTCCTTCTCTGCTTTCCTTTTTATCCAGTCTCTGTGAGCTTTCTGATGCTGTGTAAGAACACGACCAGAGAAAGCTTCGGAACGATTTAAGTCGAGCTTTACCCTTTGCATCCACCCCTCACCACCACCACCCCTCTCCTATAGCCCGCCCCCTGTTTCAATGCGTATTTGGTTTCTCATCATGGCCCTGGCCATTCGAGCCTGGTCTAACTGGGCTGGATTTGCTGGCATGGCAGGCGGTCAGAAGTTTGATTACAGGGCATGGCTGGCACACAGTGAGATAAGATGAAAGGGAAGATGAAACGTGACACCGTTGACCCCTGGATCGCTCCTTGTTTGGTCCACTACCGACCATCTGAGACAGTGGCTGCACAACAAGGGGGGAAACTAATCCTTTCCAGGTGTTGTGCCAGCTTACTAGAATGACTAGAGGTTCACACACCCACACACACACACACACACACATACACACACACACACATGATGACACACTTCACTGTCCCAGGCTCTTAAGTGTTCTGTGAGAGGGAGGATGAGTGAGGGGGCTGCAGGTGGCTGCCGGGATTAGAACAGGCAAAGGGGGTAGTTTGTCACACACCCACACACACACACACACACACACACACACACACACACACTTGTATGTATGGACACAAAAACCATAATCCTGAAATATTGATGCTTTCGTTGTTACAGCTCATTGAAGACACCATGGAAACACACACACACACACACACACACACACACACACACACACACACAGGCCAAACCTTTGCCTTAATACCTTAATAATAAAAATACAAATAAAAAAAAATTAAAAATGCTAAATTTGTCAGATGTTCTTATTTGGACTCTACCAAAACCCCAAAACTTCAGTAACCAAAACAAACAAAATAAGAAATAAAAATGTTAAAAAACTAAAAAAAGGCACATATGTCATATATTCCTATCCTTTTGGGGACATTTGGTCCACACCAAAACAAAACACACACACACACACACACACACACACACCAAACAATCATCAGATTTCAGATATCAGATTTCCCCCACGGCACTTATTATGCACACGCCTATTCCTCATTGACGCTGGACCTGATCTCACACTCCAGTTGAAAATATCCGAAAATATTAGTTCAGCCCCGCAGCACCTTCATTCCATCATAATGTGATCTTTTTCCCGCTAAATGGCTCCGCCGCTGTGCATAATGAGTCCCGGTGTTATTACAGCACTGTCACAGGTTCATAAGACATCATTCTGGCAGACTCACATAAAGCCTTTTAATTGAGGAGCTCATATTAAAACCTCGCAAACGACTGCAGAGTGTCTGGAAATGAAAGCGCACCTGCTTGTCTCGCTCAGAGAGTCTAGCCACGTTTCAGCAATCAGGCTTGTGCAGCAATGTTCGAGATGTCTCTGTTAAGTGCTTGCTATAAGTCTGTTTGTGTGCAATGTGGTAATCATGTATTTATGTGTTTCTTCTTCTTCTTCTTCTTCTTCTTCTTGCCAGGACGGAGTCTGTTGCGGAGAAAATGCTGACGAACTGGTTCACATTTCTTCTCTACAAATTCCTAAAGGTGAGGCGAATCATTTGTGCTTGTACGCCACACGGAGATACACAGCGAGTATGTGAGGTGGAAAGAGATGAAGAAAATAAGAGCTTCAAGGTCATTTGGCATGAGAAGTGATGTGCAGAGAAATGCCAGATCTTTCGGGAGCACTGGCAGAGACGCACTGCAGGTGCATGTGAGTGTGTGTCTGTGTTTGTGTGTGTGTGTGTGTGTGTGTGTGTGTGTGTGTGTGTGTGTGTGTGTGTGTGTGTGTGTGTGTGTGTGTGTGAGTGTGCTCATGCTAATCAGCAGGTGTGTAAATCTGCTCCTGCTGACCACAGCATTCCTCTTGTTATCAGTGTGTGAGAGTGTGAAGTGCAGCAGTCGACTCAGCTCTCCGCTGCTTTGTATCCTTCCCACATCATTAAGCAGCTAGCAAACACTTTAAAGGGGCAATAAGTCATTTTTGAAATTCAGAGCTTTCAGGTATTGCAGTGTTGGATAAGATGCTGAAATTTTCCCTACACATTAAGATATTTTTTAAACACAGTATTATTTTTTCCATCATGTCCTTGCTGCCTTTTTAAAAAAATAAATGAGATCACATGCATGACTTAAATAATTGAAACCTCCTCACTTGCCTAGTAGAATACATATGCTCACTACAGAGGACAGAACACAGTTAATGCATTACCTAGTGCCCTATATGTATGGATATGAATGAAGTGACTAAATGCATATAGTCACTACATAGGGTACAAAAGAATTAAACCTACAGACTTACTCTAGCAGACTGAACTGCATATGCGCATTACATATGATATAATACACACGTCTGTTATCTAGTGCCCTAGATGACCAGAGTCTTATGAGATTAACTGCAAATGCTCACTACATAAAGTGTACAGTTACTGTGCCCCACTAAAACCCTATGTCCCTAGTAGAATGACCTGATTAGCCACATATGCTCACTACATAGGGTATAAAACAAATTTACATTATCTAGTGCCCGATATTCTATATAGTCTCATGTTATTAAGCACACTTGCTCTCTACATAGGGTATAAAACAATTTTACCTTATCTAGTGCCCTACATTCCTAGTAGTCTGCTCACTACATAGGGCAAAAAAATTGTTATCTAGTGCCCTATATTCCGAGTAGTCTGATGTGATTAAGCATGTTTGCTTACTACATAGGGTATAAAAAAAATTATCTAGTGCCCTATATTCCTAGTAGTCTGCTCAGTACATAGGGTATAAAACAATTTAGCAATATCCTAGTGCCCTATATTCCTAGTAGTAGTATGTGATTAAGCACACTTGCTTACTACATAGGATATAAAACATTTTAAAATGATTTTGTGCCCTTCATCCATAGTTGTCTACTCACTACATAGGGTATAAAACAATTGTACATTATCTAGTGCCATATATTCCTAGTAGTCTCATGTTATTAAGCACACTTGCTCACTACATAGGTATACAACAATTTTACATTATCTAGTGCCCTATATTCCTAGTAGTCTCAGGTTATTAAGCACACTTGCTCACTACATAGGTATACAACAATTTTACATTATCTAGTGCCCTATATTCCTAGTTGTCTCATGTTATTAAGCACACTTGCTCACTACATAGGTATACAACAATGTTACATTATCTAGTGCCCTATATTCCTAGTAGTCTCATGTTATTAAGCACACTTGCTCACTACATAGGTATACAACAATTGTACATTATCTAGTGCCCTATATTCCTAGTTGTCTCATGTTATTAAGCACACTTGCTCACTACATAGGTATACAACAATGTTACATTATCTAGTGCCCTATATTCCTAGTTGTCTCATGTTATTAAGCACACTTGCTCACTACATAGGTATACAACAATTTTACATTATCTAGTGCCCTATATTCCTAGTTGTCTCATGTTATTAAGCACACTTGCTCACTACATAGGTATACAACAATGTTACATTATCTAGTGCCCTATATTCCTAGTAGTCTCATGTTATTAAGCACACTTGCTCACTACATAGGTATACAACAATTTTACATTATCTAGTGCCCTATATTCCTAGTAGTCTCATGTTATTAAGCACACTTGCTCACTACATAGGTATACAACAATTTTACATTATCTAGTGCCCTATATTCCTAGTTGTCTCATGTTATTAAGCACACTTGCTCACTACATAGGTATACAACAATTTTACATTATCTAGTGCCCTATATTCCTAGTAGTCTCATGTTATTAAGCACACTTGCTCACTACATAGGTATACAACAATTTTACATTATCTAGTGCCCTATATTCCTAGTTGTCTCATGTTATTAAGCACACTTGCTCACTACATAGGGTATAAAACAATTGTACATTATCTAGTGCCATATATTCCTGGTTGTCTCATGTTATTAAGCACACTTGCTCACTACATAGGGTATAAAACAATTGTACATTATCTAGTGCCATATATTCCTGGTTGTCTCATGTTATTAAGCACACTTGCTCACTACATAGGGTATAAAGCAATTGTACATTATCTAGTGCCCTATATATTCCTAATACTCTGCTCCCTGCATAGGTATGCAACAATTTTACATTATCTAGTGCCCTATATTCCTAGTAGTCTGCTCACTACATAGGGTGTAAAACGATTTTACATTATCTAGTGCCATATATATCTAGGTGTCTGATGTGATTAATCACACTTGCTCACTACATAGTGTATAATAGAATTAATGCACTTTCTTAGTGCCCTATATGCCTAATAGACTTCACATGCTCACTACATAGGGTATAAAACAATTTTACATTATCTAGTCCCCTATAGTCCTATAAGTCTGATGTTATTAACCACACATGCTCACTACATAGGGTATAATAGAATGAATGCACTTTCTTAGTGCCCTACATGCCTAGTTGACAGACACTGTGTGTGCTCACTACATAATGTATACAATTGATGCAATTACATAGTGTCCTGTATGCTTAATAGAATGACATTATTAAGTGAATATTAAGTGATTCATTGTATAGGCTCACTACATAGGGTATAAAAGAATGAATGCATTTGCTTAGTACCCTATATGCCGATGCTCACTACATAGTGTATAAAGCAATTTATACAATTATCTAGTTCCCTCTGCCTATCAGAATGATGTGATTAACTGCATATGCTCACTACATATGGTGTACTAGAATTACTGCACTCTCTTAGTGCCTTATATACCTAGTAGACTGATATGATCAACTGTGTATGCTCACTACTTAGGGTTTGTTGGCGGTCCAGTGGCATGACATTTATTTCACTGCAGTTGAAATTCTCTAAAAGCTCTGTGCTATGTAACTCTTTCACGTATTGTTACCCATGCTAGCCTTTTTTTTTTTAATTGAAAATTACAGTAACTAACATATCTTTACCATGCGCGGCTGTCGGGCTTCGTTCTGCTTATTGCGTTTTGAACCGACCCGATGTGATAGATCACACTGCTGAGGCAAAAAAAGGCAAGGAGCCCAAAAATGTTCTCCCAAAAGGGCTTGAGGCGGTGATGCAACAGATCCGAAATAATTTTTCCTCTTTCCCTCTTTTAGGAGTGTGCAGGCGAGCCGCTGTTTTCCCTCTTCTGTGCCATCAAGCAGCAGATGGAGAAAGGCCCTATCGACTCCATCACAGGGGAGGCACGCTACTCTCTCAGTGAGGACAAGCTCATCAGGCAGCAGATCGACTACAAGACACTGGTGAGAGTCAAACAGAGCGAGTGAGTGGAGTGATGGGACAGAGAGAGAGAAAGAGAGAGATAGAGAGAGAGAGAGAGAGAGAGAGAGAGAGAGAGAGAGAGATGGTGGAGATGGGGATGGTGGAAGGGGAGAGGGACATAGACGAATGAAGGGGGAGGTTTCACTTCCTTCCGCTTCCAGCTCTTCGCGGTGACTGATCTTCATGGCTGACAGGAAATGCATCAGCTACTTGTGACCCCTGACCCTGCGCCTTATCATGGGGTCAATGGTGTTGTCCGGTTCTGTACATCTTATAGACAGACAGGTGTGTTGTAGGGACTCGATTGTGTGTGTGTGTGTGTGTGTGTGTGTGTGTGTGTGTGTGTGTGTGTGTGTGTGTGTGTGTGTGTGTGTGACACTTCACAGTACATCCGGGTGATTTTTATTCCTCTTATGTCACAGACAATTGCTAAGGATTGCAGTTCACTAGAAATTAAATCTTAATTAAGCACCTCATTTTTATTTTTATCCATTTATGGTTACTTTTAATGTTGTAGCATGTCCAGTTTGCGTTATAAACAGTTATAAACAGCAATTTCTTTAAAAACTTGCCAGTTAAAGAGTTTGAAACTACAGATTCTACAATTTGGGGATCTTTCTTTCTTTTTTCAATGTGTAATAATTAATTTCAAACTAATTATTTTATTACTTTTGTGCCATTTGTGAGAAAGTTTTTGGTATGAATTTTTAATTTTTAACAAAAATAATTTTTGTATATATAATACAGGATTACAGGATAGAAGGCACACTTTATTTATTTGTTTGTTTGTTTGTTTATTTATTTGGCCAGAAAGCATCACAATGGATCTGCTTGAACCCAGCATACTCAGTTGCATGAGTGGAAGATTTTTTTCTTTCATACCTTTCACACCAGACACTTCTGATTTAGGCCACACCCACTTTGGGCTCAAATCCAAACCCTGATCCGAATATTTGCCGCACTAAACACAGACACAGATACAGTGAATGACATTACGTTACACCTCTCTTTAAATAACTACACAGACACGCAGTTTTTCCGTCTCCACCCCCACACCCAGTAATGACCTTTAAAGGACGGTTCCATCAGTACACTGTAACTGATTGAGGTGTCTTTCCATCCCATAATAATAAACGGTTACAGTCGCATCAGCTTCGTGGAAATTGTCTTTTCCTGCATACCTCGTAATTACGTCTGATGATGATGATAGTCATCGTGTCGCCATCGCCGTTGTCCTGAAGGATGACGAGTCTGATGACGAGGAAGAGGATGATAATTATCGAGTTAATTGCGGAGCAGGGTCTCGGCTCCCTGAGGTGTCCTGACACCTTTTTACACGTTCGCACTCTTAGAATTACACCTCATGCCTCATTCACTGTCTGTCACAGTAATCTTGCTCTCTCTCTCTCACACACACACACACACACACACACACACACACACTCACACACACTCACACACACTCACCAGCTCTCACTGACATGATTATTTAACTGGGTCAATGCTATGAATATGGATATTAATCTACGTGGAGTGAAATGTATCCTTCCTCCAATCCAGTATTTTTTCCCCTTAATTTGGAAATGATCTGTCACTGTGCTTCATCTAAACACAGTCTATTTTTGTCATCTAGGTGGTGAACTGCATTCACCCAGACAACGAGAAGAGCCCAGAGATTCAGGTGAAAGTACTGAACTGTGACACAATCAGCCAAGTGAAGGAAAAGATCCTGGATGCCATCTACAAGAATGTTCCTTATTCCCATCGCCAGAAAGCCTCAGACATGGACCTAGGTAAAAAATAAATAAATAAATAAATCCATAAATAAATATTAATATAATAATAATAATAATGATAATTATTATACTTATTATTATTATTATTATTATTATTATTATTATTATTATTATTATTATTGTTATTATTATTATTATTATTATTATTATTATTATTATTATTATTATTATTGTTATTATTATTATTATTATTATTATTATTATTATTATTATTATAAATTAAGCTCATGAGAAATAACACTTAAAATGAAAGATGTATTGGTTTTATTCTGAAAACCCAGAGGTGTATAGATTTCAGAAGTGTTTTAAATGAAGATTTGCCACTCTTACACCAGATGTGGTTGAATTTCACACACGTGAAGGTTTAATACTAAAATTCAGGCCACAAACATCATTCAGAAATGACACGAGACTGACTAAACCATCACTTCTACATTATCTCCTGGTTAGAAGGAAGAAAGGAAATGATTTCTTTTCTCTTTTTTTTCCCCACACTATCCAGAGATTCCCTTTTGTGTCTCGCAAGGTTTCTTCCTCGTATCGGTTCAGGGAGTTTGTCCTCACCACTGTCGTCTCTGGCTTGCTCATTAGCGATAAATATCAATTTCAATTTCAAAATGTTTTTCTGAATTGTTATGTTTCTGTAAAGATATACAATTATACAGCAGATATAAGTTATGTCAAGAAACCTATTTCTTTTTTTTGACATTTTTACTATCTTAAAATTTGAAACTTGTTCTATCGGCAGAAAATTGTTGCTCATTTGAAACATTTATTTATAGAATGACGAATTTATAGAAAGAAGAATATGAAAACGTAATGCAGGAAATGTTTTTGTTTTTTTTTTGCTGGAAATGTCTAGAAATAGGTTTAATCTAATATTCTAGTAATAATAATCTAATAAAAATAATAATCTTATATTTGGCTTGTGGTAATGTTATAAAAGTAAATACTAGCCCATATTCAAGATTATTTAGCTTTCAAAGCGGAACGTTCATTCATTCATTCATTGTGTACCGCTTATCCGAACTATTCTCGGGTCACGGGGAGTCTGTGCCTATCTCAGGTGTCATTGGGCATCAAGGCAGGATACACCCTGGACGGAGTGCCAACCCATCTCAGGGCACACACACACTTTCATTCACTCACGCAATAAGGACAATTTAGAGATGCCAATCAACCTACCAGTCCATCTCTTTGGACTGGGGGAGGAAACCGGAGTACCTGGAGGAAACCCCCGAGGCACGGGGAGAACATGCAAACTCCACATACACATGACGGAGGCAGGAATCGAACCCCCAACCCTGGAGGTGTGAGGCACACGTGCTAACCACTGAGCCACCGTGCCCCCCTCAAAGTGGAACAATAAACATAAATTAGACAGAAGATGAGAACACAGTAGTAAAAAAAAAGTAAGATATTGTAGATATTATTGTACTTCAGTTCTTTTATGACATTATCTGATGAGAATTAGATGCATAAAACAACTAAATACGATAAGATCTAAACAAATAGTCACCAGGGTGGAGAAATGAAGGAGAAAAACTTCTGAGATTACAGTTTTCAGAAGGAAATAAAAGTACATCTTAAAAATAATCCCGTCCGAATAGGCCTGTTGACAAGATGTTAAGCTCTTCTTCATCGTGTCTGAATCTGAAACCGATTTTAATCAGGTTTTAATCCTGGCTAAAAACCGCTGCACAAACAGAGTACCGCGACGTCTTTGCTCATGAATCATTTAGAGCATGACTTGCGATGTCAGTGTCGCTTGTTGTTGTGTTTTTATTCCTGTACGATTCTTATTGCACTGCTCAGGAATCAATGGCATTGACTGAGGCCTGGGATAACAGGACAAGAGAGAGTGAGTCCTGCTCAATCTCTCATGGGGAGAGCTTTTTTTATTTTTATTTAAAACACATCTGCAGTCACCTCAACCACAAATATGTGGTGGAACTTATTTTTACACGCTGATTTGACAGCACAGAGAAAAAGATGTAGTTAGCAGAAAAAAAAAATAAAAATAAATAAAAAAAAAAGCACACCGATCGGCACAATTCCATTCTTCCATCCACTCGTGGCACAATTTACAATCAGGCCAGTCCATCACAGCCCAGCAGCGGACGTCTGTCTCCCTGAGCTGCGTTGCATGTAAGTGGTAAGTTTTTATAACGAGTAATATATCAGCCTTGCCACTTATGGCATTTTTTTTTTTTTTTGGCATTTGTTTTGCTGTAATGCTATATTTATATTCCACTGTGGAGTAATACTGGGGTTTTGAGAGTGGAAGCTTCAATAACAAGAGGGAAAGAAATGTTTCAGGCTTTGGGCTGGAGCTCAGATGTAAAAATAGCTTCAGCTTATGAGGTTTATTCGGCTTGTGACAAGCGAGTATGGAATTATTGCAAATGAAATATTTCTTTTGGAACATCATCTTCTTTGGATTCGTCTTGTCTTGTCGTGAGGTGAATGTATACAATATTCCGGCATTTATTTAGAGTTCATGAGCCGTGTTTAGACTTGTTGACTTTCTTTCATGGAATAAGATAAAGGTGAATATTTTCTTAAATAGAAGCATCACAGGCCGCTGACTCTTTAAATGCAACCACTTTCAGGGACAGAAAATGTGGACTGAATAAGGCACTAGGGAAACGAATGTTAAATGATTATTGGAGTCTGGTACACTGCCATGTTAATCACTGGAAATCATGAAACTATGATTAGTTTTCTGCTTAAAAAATAGCTCTTGAGCCAGTTGATATCACACTTGAAGAATGCGCTCAAGTTCAGGGTCATGAATCTTGTGTAACTGAGGAAAAAGAAAAAAAAAAAAAGTAATAATAAAAATAATACAAAACAAAAAAATAAATAAATAAATTTTACAAAGTGTTGGAACATACTACAAAATTTTACAAAAAACTGAAAAAAATATTACAACATTTTATAAAACTTTACAACATGTTGCAAAACTTTACGAAATACTGAAAAAAACATTACAACATACCAAAAAAATAAAATACTCTGGAATGTTATAAAATACTGCAAAACATTACAAAACATTACACCATGCTACATAACTTTACAAAATACTCAAAAAACATTATAATATGCTACAAAACTTACAAAACATTATAGCATGCTGTAAAACGCTACGGAATCCTGCAATACATTATAACATGCTACAAACCTTTGCAAAATGCTGCAAAACTATAGACATACGATAGAACTTACTACGGAAATTTGCAAAACATTACACAGCAAAGTTATACAAAATACTGCAAAACTTCTGAAGATCTAAAGCTGTATAGCTGCCGTGAAGTTTTGTGTTTGATGAAATAGTCCAATAGAACAGTAACAGAGATGAAACACTGGAACTGCTGTTCATTCATTGTCTACCGCTTATCCGATCTATACTCGGGTCACGGGGAGCCCGTGCCTATCTCAGGCGTCATTGGGCATCAAGGCAGGATACACCCTGGACGGAGTGCCAACCCATCACAGGGCACACACACACACTCTCATTCACACACTACGGACAATTTAGAGATGCCAATCAACCTACCATGCATGTCTTTGGACTGGGGGAGGAAACCAGAGTACCCGGAGGAAACCCCCGAGGCACGGGGGGAACATGCAAACTCCACACACACACGGCGGAGGCGGGAATTGAACCCCCAACCCTGGAGGTGTGAGGCAAACGTGCTAACCACTAAGCCACCTTGCCCCCCGCTTTACAGTTGATATGATTCCATATTTCCGATCTTTAATGTAGTTATGTCTCGTGTCTTGAACGTGTGTGAACTCTGACGCAGCTTCAGGAAAACGTAAAGAGACTTTCTCAGGCTGTCGGTTTTTATCCTTTTGCTTCCTTTCTGCTCTGTGTGTTTGGCAGTCAGGACGATCTGTGAGCAAATTTTCTTTTCTTTCTCTATCACTCTGTTTTTCTTTATTTCAATCCCCGCTCAACGTTCTATTTGTTTATTTTGTCCTCTCTGGAGCAGCTCATTTGCATATTTATAGATAAATGTACAGTACTGTGGAATAAAACAAAAGGAATTTCTCTCTCTCTCTCTCTCTCTCTCTCTCTCTCTCTCTCGCTCTCTCTCTTTCCTTCTTTCCTGATGATTTGGAATGCAAAGCTTCTCCTCATCACCCAGAGACATGTTTCATCTCTCACTGTGATTACTGTTTTGTTTATCAAGTCACAAGCAGAGCCAGAGATAGCAACAGTGAAGAGGAATCTCTCTCTCTCTCTCTCTCTCTCTCTCTCTCTCTCTCTCTCTGCCCCGCAGCCCA
>JAUCMX010000018.1:5695692-5708192 GCA_033459395.1 Hemibagrus guttatus
CACCGTCTCCAGGACATCTGCTAGCAAATACGGTAGGCATCATGCTTATGAATTGTGCCAGAGTTATTTCTTTGTCTGACAGAGCATGCATGCAGTTTTTTTTAAAAGGGACCAATTTCATAGAAAGGCGAGAGCAGACTGAGTGAAATGAGAAGGTCTCTCATCAATAGCTAGCCAGACTAGCAAGAACCTGAGAGAGCTTTACATGAAGAGAGTCGCCGTCACACAAAAGCGGACGAGGGGAAAAATGAGTCTCTTTGCACTTGACTTCCCTCCTGAGACGTAGCCATCCGACTCGTATCGCCCAGCATGCTATTGCATCCGATAAAGTAGAAGATCAAAGGGCCGGGGCAGCACGAGCACTCTCCAGCACACATCAAATAGAGCATTAACAACGTCTCATCTCCATAGTCTTTCACCTCGGCTCTAAATTAGCCCTAAATGAAGGGAGAGAGGCTGCGTGTGTGGCAGAGACGTTCCGGGAGGTGTAAAGGGGAATGTGAGGGAGTGGATGCTGCACATTTTTTTAGTACCTTTTTCGAATTAATTTCAAAAGAAAGGGAGATTTTTTTCAAATGAGCTGAACTGGAGATGCTCTTTGAACTAACAGAGGACAAAAGACACAAAAAACCCAAAGGGAAAAAAAGACATGAGCTCATTATGCTGCCTTCCTCTCAGCATCCAAACTCCAGCATGCATTTTACCGGTGAGTGTCTGAAGTCTGGGGTCTGCCGTGTAGAGGGTCTTGTTTGGGGGATTTATAGGTGCATGCAGCTGCATTACCCTGTTGCATTCTGGGTAAATTGTTAATAACCTTATCAGTAAACTCTAATCGGGTTCTCGTAAAGCCTGATACAGCTTAGAGCAGGGACATTTTACTAATTAAAACTAAAGGAGTATTCTGTGATTACTATACTGTACAGAGAGTCTGCAGGTTCATGAACATCTTAATTTTCTGAAATTTCATATATTGAAAATATAGGCCTATACTATCATACTATTTTATGTTTAAAAATTTTTTACTATACTATAGTGTACTACACCATGCTATGCTGTACTGCATAACACTATACCATACCATATTATACACAGAGTCTGCAGGTTCTTCAAAAAATCTATACTAAGCCATACTGCACTGTACCGTGCAATACCATGTCATACTGAACTACTATACTTTACTTTACTTTTTTATACAGATGGTGTTCAGGTAATTAAAGGCCTATACTATGTACAATGTTGTTCTATACTATACTACACTATACTATACTATACTATATAGTGCTACACTGTAATGTACTTTACTGTACTGTACAATGCTGTTCTATACCATACCTACTATACTATACTATACTAAACTATACTATACATTGCAACACTGTACTGTGCTTTACTGTACAACTATGCTATGCTATTCTATACCATACCTACTATACTATACTATACTATACTATACTATACTATGCTATATAGTGCTACAATGTACCGTACTTTACTGTACTGTACAATGCTGTTCTATACCATACCTACTATACTATACTATACTATACCAGACTAGACTAGACTATATTATACTATATGGTGCTACGCTGTACTGTACTATGCTATTCTTTACCACACCAACAATAACATACTCAACATTTCTATACTGTATGGTACTGTACATTCTATACTATACTATACTTTATGGTGCTACTTTGTACTGCACTGTACTTTACTATACAGTTATATACTGTGATATGCTGTATACTGTACAGTATTGTACTATGCTATTCTTTACCATACCTACAATACTACACTAAACTATACTATACTATATGGTGCTACACTGTACCTCACTGTTCTGCACTATACTGTGCTATATTATACTATATCTACTATAATGTATCATGCTATACCAAATCTTAGTCTAGTCCCTTAATTTTTAATTGGTAATGTGTCATTTCTGACAGATGAATAATTTTAAGCATCTGCAGATCCTCTGTTCCTGTGTTAGCAAACTGTGAGAATGGAAGAATTGAATAAATTTTCCCACAATGCAACAATGTAATTCAACTACCCACACAGTGCATTCAACAAATGCTCAAACCTGCTCTGCGTAAGACGTTTCCTCACACCAGACCTCAATCATCAGATGCTCACCAGGAAATGATGCCAGTAACGTCCTGGGTATAAAACATTATAGAACCGATGGAATTCATGGCCATTTTTTTAATCCTGTTACAAAAAAAAGTCAGCATTAACCCTTCATTTTTAATGCATGCACATCTTCTCCTTCTTTTCCATGTCCTGATTGTCCTTCGCCTTTCTTTTCTTTCTTTTTCGGCTTCTTTGTTTTTTCCCTCCGCTGGTCAGGAACAGTTTTGCTGTCTCTCAGCAGAATCATTCTTTCTCTTGAGAAATTGATTTCTGCTGCATCTAACATGGTGAAAGTGCCGTGTGTGTGTGTGTGTGTATGTGTGTGTGCTTTTTTTTCTTTACCAGATCAAGCGTTTTTGCTGATCAGTTCTTTTCACGCTGCGTAAACATTCCCTGAGCTCCCTGCCTTTTTTTTTTTAAATGTCATGCTCACCCCTGCCGCTGGTGGAGCCATAAAAATTTCATCTGTCTCGACACCTGTTCGCTTGGCCGTCCGCCAGGGGCGAGCAGAGGAGATGTGATGAAAAATTAAGTAGCCGTACATCCTAAAACATTCATATCCAATCTTCGATCCCAGGGTCCGCTCGGTTTCGAACAACCGAGCGCCCTGGTTTAAAAAAAAATGAAGACCCTCTCTTTCTCACCACCTGGGATTTTCCCTATTTTTCCAGAAAACATGATCAAATACACAGGCAGCCCAGACAGCCTGCGCTCTCGTACACCCATGATCACACCTGACTTGGAGAGCGGAGTAAAAGTTTGGCACCTGGTAAAGAACCACGAGCACGGAGACCAGAAGGAGGGCGACCGTGGCAGCAAGATGGTCTCTGAGATTTACCTGACCAGACTGCTGGCTACTAAGGTGAGCTTTTCTAACGATCAATTAAATGCGCTTGTTTAACAATATTCCATATTTTCTTCCTTCTTCACTGATCATTTCATCACACTGATAAAACAGCACTAAATCCCGAGGGATAAATCAGATCACTGAGAAATGTCCCGCGTTTAGTATTTGGGATGAAACACTAGTTTCAAACCGTGGCTCCCATTTTACT
This sequence comes from Hemibagrus guttatus, assembly GCA_033459395.1. NCBI lineage: Eukaryota > Metazoa > Chordata > Actinopteri > Siluriformes > Bagridae > Hemibagrus > Hemibagrus guttatus. Next base: position 5,698,884 of record JAUCMX010000018.1, read on the forward strand.
ATTTGAACAACCTGAGTCACAATTAACTGCAAAACATTATCATAAACTGATACACCGTGCTTCTGTTGAAGCAGAGACATTGATCTCACTACAAATGAGCTAGCAGACCTGTTGATGATCATCAAAACATCAATATAAGGTTTTTGTCTCATCCATATCACATTTTTATGCTGTTAACAAATGGATTTTTCTGGAATCGAATACAATGCCATCACTAGTGGATGTGAGAATAATGAGCAGAACAGAGAGGGGAGGCTGGGCCTGATTTCTTTCTAGCCCCGACTGTAGATTTATGCAGACCAGTCAAAGTACAGCTATTATAGAAAGATGTCTTTACTAGTAGCAGTTTAAAATCAGAATCATGTGCTTGCAGTTTCACCAATTCAAGTTGCAAATTTTAATGAGATAAAATGCAGCAAAGTCAAACGTTTTTGTCCACAACGATCACAAAAAAAAAAACACAAAATCCCGAAGGGACTGAATATCAGTGACTCTCATGTCTGATGATGTCCCGAGTTAGCAGTCAGACAGGATGGAGTCCAGAGTAAAATGTTTCATAGCGAAATTCAAAATGCAAAGCAGAAGTAAGTCAGTATTCAGTAAAAAAAAAAATATATATATATTGTGTGTGAACAAACACAAATAGGAAAACCTGATCAGAAACAGGAAACAGGAAAACGGCATGAAAACCCATACAGTGAATAAATCCAATGAGAATTTGAATCCGAGAAAGAAACAGAACCAAGAAGTCAACCAGGAACTAGGAATTTCAAAATAAAAGTACTTAGCACAAAGGATTTGTCATAGCAACACACAACACTAAGCCTTTAGATTTAATCTCTGTTCAGTGCTGATATTTTTGACTCGTCTTTCTGGTGACCGAGCAAGTACATGAGCTGGATTATTTACTTTCACTTTATTTACTCTACTTGGGTTCCCCAAAATACCCTTGATAGGGAAACTAAAAGCAGAGTATAAATCTTCCAAAGGGCAGACATCGCAGTGATGTTTTTTTTTTTTTTTTTTCTGAATTAATAGCTATTTGAAGGAAACTCTTTAAGTGTCTCCATGTGGGTGTGAAATAGCTTCTCCCTCATCGTTCTTATTATACCATTAACCACACTTTTTGAATAATTGTATAATATAGCAGAATTTATATCATAGCAAATATTATAATAGTTTCCTTGCTGAGAAACTTGCGGTGTCTTTTTTTCCCTTTAATGTAAATCTTCTCCTCATTTCCCAGGTTTGTCCTAAATCAAATAGATGTGAGTTAATGAACTACAAATGGTTTTTCTTTTTAAACACTTGATGATTCATCGGAAGAAACAAGAAACAGGGAAAAGTTTTTTTGTGTGACAAATTTCTTCATACTGTATGTACATGGAAACGTGTGAGAGAGAGATAGTGTGTGTGAGTGTGTGTGTGTGTGCGTGTGTGTGTGTGTGTGTGTGTGTGTGTGTGTGGCTCCATCATCTGTCATTCTCATGTTCCGTGTGCCAATAAGCACCTCGGAGAAACTCGCTCACATCCAACACATACATTTCTCTGAATGCCAGACAAATCACCAGCGCCCGCCTGATTCCCTCCCCAGCGTGTGGGCCGCGTCTCATCGCTCAGATGGATTGTTTTTTGTTTAATAACAAGTTTATTATACCGCCAGTTCTCTCCGGGAAAAAAAAAAAAAAAAAAAAAAGATTGGTATGACAGTGCTATAATTGACCGTTTCCTTTTTCACTCCTCCACTAAAGACCTTCAATCTTCCTCGAGCGCTTCGTATTCGCTCCTCTGTGTTCGACAGAAATAAAGAAGCAGCAAGGGTTAATATCGCTGGCTTAAGTCTTTCCTTACTTTTATTCACCCCCTACCTGTTTAATTCTTCGCCTACTGTGCATGTCCATCCATTTCTCTCTCTCTCTCTTTTTTACCTCTCTGTATGTATTTAAACCTTATAATTGAAAAGAGAAATTGAAAAATAGCCACCAGGTTGCTTTCTCCACGTCCACCTGCTCAGCTCTGATTAGCGTGCTCTCTTTTTTTTAAAAATATCTTCTTTTGAAAGCGGAAGCAAATAGCCACACCGGCTCCCCGTCGAGTAATGATGATGTCAGTCGTCACACGGGACGATGATTGTCAGAAGCCTTAATATGGAAAGCGGGAAATATGTATTTTCGGCTTGGTAGGGAAAAGATAAGCTGTCAGGAACGTAGGACGCAGCAGAATTTCTGCTGAGATTTTACTGCTGAGGTTTTTTATTTTATTTATTGCTTATTCCCAGTCCCCTCTCGCGCAAAATGGGATTTTTGCTACTCGTAAGCTAGGCGTTTCTGATTTCCTCTCATTTTTTCTCCTCCTTGTCCAATTCTCACTTTTTTCTTTCCGTTACAGCGTCACGTCATATCGCTTCACGTAACTGGATGAGATTCTACTAGATCTTCTTCACATGTCCTTAAAGTCGACAGCATTAAATGAAATTACAGGTCATTGGCGCACCGTAGGCTGAAATCCAGCTGCATAAAGAGGCTTAGGCAGATTTGCCACCTGTTTCCTGATAGTATTAAATGTGATGAGCAAAAAAAATAAATAAATCAGTCATAGAGGTGTAGTAGTTGGAAAACTGGATAGACTGGCATCATTACATCTCGTAACAATAAGAAGAACAACCGTAATAACTCGTAAATGACCTAATGTCAGGTGACATCTCAAATCTCATAGAGACCTATCCTATAAATCATAATTTTGTTCATAATGTCAGGTTACGTAATGCTTTCTAATATTCGTCAGTTAAAAGATTTTTTCTAAATCGTCCCGTGATTCCTGTCCTCAGGTTATGTAACACTTTATAATATCTGTTTACATGTAAAAAAACAAACAAACAAACAAACAAACAAACTTTGAATCTTGTATTTATAATTCATTATTAATTAGACTGCAAGTTTATTATATATAGTTACATGCATCATACTCATTTATACAACAATTAAAATGCAACATCTCTTTATTTACAACATTTGTTCAAAAGGTTTTCTGCATTTATAATGCATTATAACACTTTCACAATGTCACCTCATAGGTTTGCTTGTCAGTCATGGGGGCGCACATACTTTTGCACATATCACAGGACTTGGCAAAATGTCAATGAATCCTAAACTCGTAGTGAGTTATAAACCAGGTATAAAAAGCTATAATGACATGCATAACACTTTCATACCGTAAGTCATGGGGGGCACAAACTTTTGGACTTAAAGTCTGTGGTTAAAAATGCATTGTTTTGGGGCTCTATTTTGTGTTAAAATGCTTTAATTAACAGTGGAGTGGAGGAACGGTTTGAGAAACGGCAGAGGTGCAGGTTATAACGCGTTATAGCTTGCGATACAGATGGTATACTGGAGCTTGTGTTATAATGCAGATTACAGCAGACATCATAATGCTTATATAAGCTGATGATTATGCTGTCCTACATATAAGGTATTGTACTGTATACACTACAGATGCTATAATGCATTATAATGCTTGTGTAAGGCATTGTGAATGAGATATAGGGATGATGATATGCTTTATATCTTAAGAGTAATAACATTTATTATAGACTGAAAAGATAATAAGTTTTAATGCGGGAATAAAATTGATTTAAAGATAAAGAGAGCTGCTGTGGTCTATTAGAACACAATTTATTATAATACAGAAAAAATTAATGACGTGTCTATACGAACAAACAAAAAAAAAACCAAACAAAAAAATAAATAAAGGAGAGAGGTCATGATTTAATAAAAGTGCTTTTTGTTGTTGTTGTGGCTTCCCAGGGGACGCTGCAGAAGTTTGTAGACGATCTGTTCGAGACCATCTTCAGCACGGCACACAGAGGAAGTGCCCTCCCCCTCGCCATAAAGTACATGTTCGACTTCCTGGATGAACAAGCCGACAAGCACGGCATCCACGACCCTCACGTCCGGCACACATGGAAGAGCAACTGGTGAGTGAATATCACATACACACACACAAAAAACGATGGCTCGTAACTCCACGTTACTCCAAATGCATTTGTCAGCGCAGGCGTTGCTATGACGATGTGCCAACGGAATCAATAAGGTCTGACTTGAAATTAATTTCATGCCTATCAATTTATTTCGATTTCTCTAGAGTGGGGAAGCATATATAGAGGAGAAAGAGAGAGAGAGAGAGAGGGTGAGTGGGGGGGGAGAGAGAGAGAGAGAGACACAGAGAGGGTGAAGAGAGAGAGAAAACAGAGAGGGAGAGAGGGAGGGTGCTGGGGGAGAGAGAGAGAGAGAGAGAGAGAGAGAGTGAGAGAGAGAGGGTGAGGGAGGGGAGAGAGAGAGAGAGAGAACACACAGAGAGGGTGAAGAGAGAGAGGGAAAACAGTGAGAGAGAGAGAGGGAAGAGACAAAAAGAGAGAGAGAGAGAGAGAGGAGAGAGAGAGAGAGAGAGAGGGGGAGAGAGAGAGAGAGAGAGGGTGAGTGAGAGAGAGAGAGAAAGAGAGAGAGACACAGAGAGGGGGAAGAGAGAGAGAAAACAGAGAGGGAGAGAGGGAGGGTGCATGGGGGAGAGAGAGAGAGAGAGAGAGAGAGAGAGGGTGAGTGAGAGAGAGAGAGAGTGAGAGAGGGTGAGTGAGAGAGGGTGAGTGAGAGAGAGAGATAGAGAGAGAGAGAGAGAGAGAGAGAGGGGAGAGAGAGAGAGGGGGGGAGAGGGGAGGAGAGAGAGAGGGGGAGAGAGAGAGAGAGGGGAGGAGAGAGAGAGAGAGAGAGAGAGGAGAGAAAAGAGAGAGAGAGAAAAAAGGGAGAGGAAGAGAAAAAGAGAGAGAAGAAAGAGAGAGTGAAGAGAGAGAGAGAGAAGAAAGAGAGAGGAAGAAAAAAAAGAGAGAGAGAGAGAGAGAGAGAGAGAGAGAAGAGAAAAGAGAGAGAGAGAAAAAAACAGAGAGAGAGAAGAAAGAGAGAGAGAGAGAGAGAGAGAAAAAAAGAAAAGAGGAAAGGAGAGAGAGAGAGAGAGAGAGAAGAGAAGAGAGAGAGAGAAGAAAAAACAGAGAGAGAGAAAAAGAAAAAAAAAGGAGAGAGAGAGAGAGAGAGAAAGAAAGAAGGACAGAAGAAAGAAAGGACTGCTGTTAAAAACCAGACAGCAGTGAGGATGATCACGTCTATTTTGCTCGTTTCTGTGGCCCTAATTTTTCCCCGTCTCTCTTTCATTGCCTCATTTGTGAGCGCCCTACAGAAAACCCCGCCCAGATTAGACATTAATGGAATCGTTCTTACAAAAAAAAAATAAATTTTAAAAAAGCCAGAATGATAAATAGTTCATTTTTTATTTCTTACAAACACCCATTGCGCTCATCAGCCTAATGCTGCCGCTGCGTCATTGCTTTATTATCGTGTGTTCGAGCGTGTCTCTGTACTAAGACCGATATTCCTGCCGTGCCGTGTTTTTTTGCTGACATCTAATGTCTCTCCCAGTGGGGGGGGGCCCCCATCTTTAGGTACTGCAAAACAACAGACTCAGCCTGTTTTCATCTTCAGAGTGAAATATGCTGCTGTCTTCCAGGCCATTAAAGCAAACATTTCGCCCCAAAAACGCTAACTTGACTAACAGTCACTGCCAGATAATTAGTTAGAATGCACTCTTTCACTAAAACTAAACGGCTATTCGTTTTTAATTAATAAAAGTAATATTTTTGGACTGGCAGACTGCTGAGCCGATGGCTTAGACCGGCTCGAACCGGGTTTCACGTCTGCTGCAGTCAGATATCCTGCTGGCATGAACAAGCAAAATTATATTAAACTAGATTTGCCAATTATACTGTGTAGAATTTAACTACAGATAATGGACCATTACGCCATAATAATAGCCTACAGAAATCTCTCAGTAGATGTGTGCAAATGTTTACGCACCCCAATGGATTTTAAATGAATTCTGTACACTACAGCATACATAGGGTTTTTTTTTAATGAAAGGTCAATTTTTTTCCATTCAAAATCTGTTGGGGTGTGTAAGCTTTTGCACTCATTAGAACAATACTCTACAGGTGAGTGCAAAAGTTTGTGCACCCCAACAGTGGTAGCTCAAGTGGTTAAGGCTCTGGGTCGGTGACCGGAAGATCGGAGTTCAAGCCCCAGCACTGCCAAGCTTCCCAATCCACCCTGCTCCAGGGGTGCTGCATCATGGCTGACCCTGCACTCTGACCCCAGCCCCCAATGGTGGGATATGCGAAGAAGGAATTTCACTGTGCATTAATGTAGATGTGACAAATAAAGACAACTTAGATTTTAAATGCATTTTTGTGCAAGAAATACACAAGTATGTAGCTTATATATATATATATATATATATATATATATATATATATATATATATATATATATCTTTCTATTCAATACATTTCTTTCTATTCAAAATCTGTTGGGGTGTGTAAAAACCCCAAAGGTGCACCCCAATGGATTTTGATTGTACTATAGTTGCCTTTTTTTATTTGTCACATATACATTACTGCACAGTGAAATTCTTTTTTCACATATCCCATGCTTGGGGGTTGGGGTCAGAGTGCAGGGTCAGCCATTATACAGCGCCCCTGGAGCAGGGTGGGTTGGGGGCCTTGCTCAAGGGCCCAACAGTGGCAGCTTGGCAGATGCTGAGGCTTGAACCCAGATCTTCTGGTCAGCGACCCAGAGCTTTAACCACTTGAGCTACCACCGTCCCCCATATATGTATATGTACAATATCCAAACAGATTGTCCTCATTTTCCAAACTCAACTAGGGTGTGCAAACTTTTGCACTTATAAGTTTATGGCTCTACAGGTTTCTTTCACTCTAACCGCATTATTGCACTGAAATATATATGCAGTTTGTTTTAATCATGATATATTCATACAAATAGAGGTACAATTCCCTCCATTCGGAGGGAAAAACTTTTGCACTGACGTGTACATTTATGAGTGTTAAATGTTTGCACACCCCAATGAATTCTGGATAAAGAGAATTGTATATATGTACCAGTATTTGTGAGAATCTTTTATGGTAACATAACATACATGTAATGTTTGCCGAGAATGGATAAAAAAACAAACTAAATGTACGTGTATCTATTCACATAGATTTCAAAAACAGGTGGATTGACGACTCTAAATTGTCCCTAGGTGTGAATGAGTGTGTGAATGAGTGGAGTCTCTGAGGCTCTGACCAGGATAAAGCGTTCACTCGACTCCAGAAGAAGAAGAATGAGCGATGAAGGAAAACCTGTGGAACCTCATGCACTAAATGTCAACACTATAAATTACATTCCTGCAGAATGTACATTCCTTCTTCATTTTGTCCTAAGGTTATGGAAACATTTGCAGCATCGCAGCCACGTGCCGAACCAGCATAACTGCCAAAGTTCAGTACTTTTGCTCACTATTTAAAGTCCGTGGGGAACATGAGGGCAGAAGGGCGCAATGATCTGTAGAGTACTATGCATCCTGCTGAATTACTTCATATAATAACTTCTACGATCTCCAGATTCGCTATACACACAGCTTCCACTCAAATAATAATAATAGATTTATATAATAAAATCTAAAAGGATATCATTTCCCAGATTTCTATGTGGAATAATCCAGAATTCTTCTTTTATTCAGCCATGATTTTGTAGCCATGGGTTTGCGATTCTCTCTCTCTCTCTCTCTCTCCTCTCTCTTCTCTCTCTCTCTCTCTCCTCTCTCTCTCTCTCTCTCTGCCGCACTTCACACCGCATCCACTTTACTGCAGTGTCCTTTCTTATTCCCCTCATTCTTTTTCCCTTTTTTTTTGTTGCCTATGACAAAAAACAGAGCTGCCTGGAAAATTAATGAGCGCACCGCAAACAGAGCGAACATTGACCCCCACCTCTTCCATCCCACACACACACACACACACACACACACAAAAAAGGCGCACCTAGCTGGATCATTTCCATTCACTTTAGTGCAAATGGGCCCGGGGGAATAAAGCAAGCTTGTATATGTTTATTGCTTTAGACAGGCACAAAAAGGTGCAGGGCAGCCAGCAGATACAAACAAGCCAATATGATTCACGTCAGCAGCATGCCCTCACCCAGGAGCACAGCCTCGCCCTGAGGAACAGCACGCCCCTGTTTCCCCTATTTATACTCACACTAGTCCTTTTTTTTATTCGGCAGGTATACACAGCTTGTTTTGCACGTGTTTTTGCTGCCAGGTGTTTATGCTAAACTAAAAACGTGATGATCGTTATATAATTTAAATCTGCAAATGACGGGTCAGTTTGGGGCTTAGCTCTCAACTATTCATTTTGGAGGTTTTTTCTGAAGCTTGGCTAGATTTAAACTAAACGTTTGACTTTTACATCATTCACAAGTATTGTTATTGTTCTTTGTTGAAGCTGTTGCTTCTAAAGTCAAGGATTCAAGCCCCAGAGCCGCCAAACTGCCACCTCTGAGCCTTTAAGCAAAGCTCTTAACCTTCCCTGCTCCAGAGCACTGCATTATAACTGCCCCAGCACTCTGACCCCAACTTCCTAAGCTGGGATATGTGAAGAAAAAAGTTCCACTGTAATTTATATGTGACAAAAATAAAGGCTTCTTCTTAAAGGAAGGAAGAAAAGCCACTAGATTCCGTCAGCTCAGAGACAAAATATTCTCGAAGCATAACGTCTGGATGTTTAACGATCTCATGCACGGTGATATTAAGCATAATCCTGCTGTCGTCGTGATTGTTGCCATGAGCTGTGTCTGAGCTTACACTCGAACTGTTTACTCAGATAGAATGTTATTCAGAACTTTGAAGACTACATGAGAAATAGGTTGAGAAAAAAAATGTAGCGTAGTACAGTGGAATCTCGGCATACGCGTGCCCTCCCTTATGAATTTTCACCTTAAGAATTTTTCTGCAAGAAATTTGCATAGGGGGGGTTGTACGGTGGCTTAGTGGTTAGCACGTTTGCCTCACACCTCCAGGGTTGGGGGTTCGATTCCCGCCTCTGCCATGTGTGCATGTTCTCCCCGTGCCTTGGGGGTTTTCTCCGGGTACTCCGGTTTCCTCCCCCGGTCCAAAGACATGCATTGTAGGTTGATTGGCATCTCTAAATTGCCCGTAGTGTGTGATTGCGTAAGTGAATGAGAGTGTGTGTGTGCCCTGCGATGGGTTGGCACTCCGTCCAGGGTGTATCCTGACTTGATGCCCAATGACGCCTGAGATAGGCACAGGCCCCCCGTGACCCGAGAATAGATCGGATAAGTGGTAGACAATGAATGAATTTGCATCAGCATTCTAAGCACTTTCAGCATACGAACCAAACCGAGCACCGGCTAA
>JAUCMX010000018.1:5715692-5815692 GCA_033459395.1 Hemibagrus guttatus
CTTTAATTAAAGACTTGACAGTGACACTGCAGCTGCTGCTGACAGTGACGGATTGCTTCGAGCTTCGAGCCTCCTGAACATAGAAGGCCGTGTGTGTGAGTCTGAGTGTGTGTGTGTGTGTGTTTGCGTGCATGCTTGCATTAAGCACACTTTAGCTATTCCTGGCATTCCATAGCTTTTTTTTTCCCAGTGCCTCTAAAACAGCTTTTGAAGGACATGGGCTTATTAAGAGTCACCATCGTTCCCCATCTTCTGCAGCTGCGCAGTCACTGAAACTAAATATCGGATTCCGGGAGTCGAGACAGCTGTCAATCAAAGTCTTTACACTTCCCTGCTGAGCACGAACGACATTATGTTACTGTTCACACAAAAAAATATCACGGCTCTCAGATGCTTAATCATTATATGTATTAATGTGTGTGTGTGTGTGTGTGTGTGTGTGTTTTCAGATACTACTCAGACATCAATAAGATGCCCGCCATCAGCGACCAGGATATGAACGCTTACCTGGCCGAGCAGTCCCGTATGCACATGAACGAGTTCAACACCATGAGCTCCCTCAGCGAGATTTACTCCTACGTGGGAAAGTATGCAGAGGAGGTACGAGGTTTAAATTAGTCTTCGAATTCAGATTCGTCAGTGTTTATCAGTGTGTTTGCACTTCAGAGCTGTCGCAGGCCACCTTGATCTAAACCTCCTACTTACAATATGTTCAGTCTGCTCATTAAGAATGGAAATAATGCAGCGCAAACACATGCAGCCTTTTGGGTGAAAGTCAGTAAGGAGTGAATTAGTGCTTTAATAAGTCTGAAGAGACAGATCTGGGGGGCACGGTGGCTTGGTGGTTAGCACGTTTGCCTCACACCTCCAGGGTTGGGGGTTTGATTCCCGCCTCCACTGTGTGTGTGGAGTTTGCATGTTCTCCCTGTGCCTCTGGGGTTTCCTCCCCCAGTCCAAAGACATGCATTGTAGGTTGATTGGCATCTCTAAATTGTCCATTGTGTGTGTGTGCCCTGTGATGGGTTGGCACTCCGTCCAGGGTGTATCCTGCCTTGATGCCCAATGATACCTGAGATAGGCACAGGCTCCCCGTGACCCGAGAATAGATCGGATAAGCGGTACAGACAATGAATGAATGAAATGAATGAAAGAGACAGATCCACTGCTCGGGTTAGGAGACAAACGTATGTTTGGATTAGTGCAAAAGACGTGTAGAAAAAAGTTTATAATTTATTTACGTTTGATAGAAACCCAGCATCAGCCTGAGAACATCATCCACACAGTGAAGCATGGCGGTGGGTTTTTTATTAAATCAGTGATTCAGTTTATAGAGGTTATAACCTTCTATAAAAACCACAGAGACATGTAGGTTTTGTGGAGAGTGGAAACTTCTCTTCTTGTTCTTCAGCTCCTTTAGCTTCTGCATATCATCACCACTGTATATTATATCCCTACTCTCTTTATCTTTATATATATATGGGTAGTGAAGGCTGGCCCGTGTGATCCGATCCAACAGAAGAGCTACTGTTGCTCAAATTGCTGAAGAAGTTAATGCTGGTTCTGATAGAAAGGTGTCAGAATACACAGTACATGACGGGTCAGGGCTGTTTTGGCAGCAAAAGAAGGACCAACACAATATATATATATATATATATGAGAGGCCCAAAAAAATGTATACAAACTTGAAATGGAAAATTAGAAATATATGCATAAAAATTGTATTACTACCTTTAAATAAACATCGAACTGAAGAAGTTAATGTTGGTTTTGATTGAAAGGTGTCAGAATACACAGTGCATCACAGTTTGTTGGACTTTAAGGGGGACCAGCAAAATATTAGGCAGGTGGTCATAATGTTATGCCTGTTGTTTATCGTAAATATACTACTATGCACCAACGGTTTGATGCTAAATGCATTTCATTAGCTTTAATCTAATCTAATCTAATCTAATCTAATCTAATCTAATCTAATCTTACTCTTTCCTGTTTTTTAGCTTCAACAACCCATCACTACCAACTGTCTATGTATAAATGCCACTGTAACTGCCTAGAGAAAATGAGTCAAAAATTAATAAGCAGGGAAATAGAAATAACCAAGCAGGCTGTTTTTACAACGTCCACTCAGTGAAGCGTGGTGGTGGTGGTGGTGGTGGTGGTGGCATTATGTTGAGGACACTACCGTGTCACAGCAGTTCTAACCGAAAGCTGCAACCTCTGTAAAGCAAAACAGCAGCCATGAACAAATCACTAATTCAATTAAATTATTTGTATAGTGCTTTTCAACAAAGTTTTAAGGAAATATATCAGTGCAGGATATAAAGGAGGAAGCCAAAGGCGATAGAGGTGAGGAAAAGCTTCCAGAGACGATATCAGGAAGCCAGTTTGAGAGGATTAAAGGGTTAAGTGGATGAAAATAGGATTTGTTACCAAATGAGAAATGTTATGTATTTAGACTTCATCCGTTTTAGTTTAGAAGAGGGTTAAATAGCAAGCTGTTCACCATGCACCGCATTTTCAGCAAAATCCCCAGTGTTTAATTGGCTTCTTCTTGTGTCCAGCTGGACGTAAATGAACACTGTAGGTGTTAATGCAGCACTCGAGGTGTTAATCCAGCACTGAGGAGTTTGCTGTGGGGTTCAGTTGGCACAGTCGCAGCAATGTTTCTTACCAACAAATACAGAGAGCTGTGTAGGTTTTTTTCTGTACGGATGTCATTTAGGGGAAAATGACACGTTGGCATGTTACTGGGTTTTTTTCGTTGTGTGACTGACGTGGACTCTGATCTTCTCGGCAGATTGTGTGCGCGCTGGAGGAGGACGACAGCGCCAGGAAACAAAGACTGGCCTTCAAGCTGGAACAGGTGGTCGCTTTCATGAGCCTGGAGAGCTGAGGACCACGTTTCCCAGAGCACACTGGGACCGCCGTCAGAAAACTAGAGGGGGAAAAAAAAAACCGAGCTGTGCCTGAGCACCTGTACATCTTCTGTTTTCTCGCAAACTTTCTTCCTATCTACCAAGCAAACCAGAATCCGCATCATATTCAAGCTCTGCTTCCTAGATGACTAGAAACGGGCCAAGGAGGAGGAGGAGACCTTCATGTTACATTACACAACATGCAACAGGAAGGGAGGGAGGGAGGGAGGGAGGGAAGGAGGGAGGGAGGGAGGGAGGGAGGGAGGGAGGGAAGGAGGGAGGGAGGGAGGGAGGGTCGTGGGTGGGGTGGGGTGGGGTGGGGTGTGTGTGTGGGGGGGGTGGGGGGGGGCTGGTCTGGATGTGCTGCCTGCGAAACCCTCTCTCCTTCCCCAAGGAAAAAAATAAATAAAAATGATGTTCCGTTTATGTTGCCTTTACAAATGAATAGCTGTTAAGCGAAGTGTCTCACATCCACAACGTTGCTGTTCTCATTTTATCCACTAAGGTTGTGTGTGACGCTATGAGTCTAACTGTAGTACCAAAAAAACACTGAAAGAACACACTTTTGGTACGTTATAAGACCAGAAAAAAACTTGAAGTCCATTGAGTTTACAAAATATAAAAAAAAGACACACTGGTGAAAAAGAAGCTCGTGGCACGTCTGCGACACACGTGAGTGTCTGTGGCACAGTAAGAAACTGGACCTTTGTTAAGGAAAGGAGTGCAAGGGAAAAAAAACACTGATGAATCGCCTCTGATGAAAGCACACACACACACACACACCTTAGTTCAGCTGTGAGGGCTTCCTCCGAGCTTTTTGTGGCTGAGGTTTAAGGATCATCGTCCTCTTAAAAACAAGCACATGTTCTGTAGCTGCCTCAGATTCATAACCTCTACTAGAATTAGTCGCTGATACGGGGATCGTCACGTCGCGGGAAAAGAATCGAGTCGTTCACTGCCACAGAGTTTGCAGTTACACAAATTACACACACTGAGGAAAAGAGAAAAAACAATAACCAAAGGAGATGATGAAGTGACGATGGACTTTTTTTAAGGTGGCAGAAACCCGGACACTTAACCAAAGGTCTGTCTGCTATCTGATCTGATCTGAAAAAGAAAAAAAAATCCTTGCTGATAAGACTTTGTTTGTACAAGTCAGGAAAGCGGACTCTTCTTCTTCGGTGGGAGAAAAAAAAAATGTAAACAAGCCCCCGAACGGCTACCTGTGACAGAAACGATGGACACGAGAAAAAAAAGTGATACCGAAACAGACACCACACCTCTGAAGCACCGTTCTGTCCTTCAGCCTCTGACCTTTGACCTTTCTTTTGCCTTGACAGCGTGCTCTATGTGGTGATTTGAAACCATTGTGTGGAGATCCACCTTTGGGTACTTTATCGGCTTTTTTTTAAGCGCATGTACTTCGATTTAAAACTTGATTAAAAATGAACAAAAGGGAAAAAAAAAAAAACAACAACAACAACAACGGAACCTTAGAGAAAAATTAAGCCTTGCTAAAACGATGATGTGGATGTCTTCTTTTCTTTCTTTTGCTTGGAAGAACAAGACAGGGAGATGAAAAAAAAAAAAAACAAACGAAAAAACAAAACAAAAAAAACAAAACGATTCGTCCATCTAAAGCCGCAACTTCTGTTAAGGTGGAACCTTTATCCGACTCAGCCGGTCATCCTCATGTTTTGGTGAAAGTGTTCAATAAACAGTTATAATACTGATAATAAGATCGATAGCGTAATCGAGTATAGTATATTATACCCTCTGCATGTTGACCTATTTGGATGTTATGAAATGAAACTGCCTTGCAATCCAAGCTATTTATCTGATACTACTAGGAATTTCTGAAGTTTAAAAAGGAAAAAAAAAAAAAAAAAAAAAACGACTTTGTTTAGATGATCAACGGTTAGACGTCACGTCAGCGAATTCATCCGTCATGAAGAAACGTCGCAGTCCCTCAGGTAGATTGTTTAGCCGTTAGCCGTTATCGTTCGTGTTCACGTTGAACAGCTGCACAATAAACTGATACTGTTACTGCTGCACCATGAAAAACATGCAAACTTTACGTTATTTTTTTTTTTAAATATATATATATATAGTCTGTCCCATGTCTGTCTCCTGACCAGGACTGTTTACTGATATGGTTTTTTTTTTTGGTTTGTTTTTTGTAGCTAGTTTTATCATTGTGGTGCTTTAAATTTAGAAATAAATATTGTGTAGTTCAATTCGGGGGAAAAAAAGCATTAAGATGTTACATATACACGATAAACATCGTTACGACGCGACAAAAATAACACAAGTCATAGATTTTGTGACAAGGTTCCGCTGTAGAACCCGTCCTGACGGAGGTGTAGGTTCTACGCAGAACCTTTCGTACTACTGAAAAATTCTTAAGGCTGATTCCACACTTGTCGTTTTTTTTTTTCTTCCATAATTGCTGATGTAATCCTACAGGAAGCAGATTTTTTTTCGTAGAAATAAATAAGTGATAAAAGCACTGCCGCTTAGGTTTTATGGGTCGCAGTGAAACTTCCAGGTCAGAAAGAAGTCCGACGTTTAAGATCAACTAGCGACATCTGGAATTTTTTTGTCCAATCAGGACAACGCTCCTGAAAGGTGAAAGAATATGTGTAGATTTGCTGGTTTTCCCAATGAAAAATAAAAACTTTAGGATGGTTTTAGGAGGATTTTGAAGGCTTCGGATGTTGCTTATTTCTGATGCTAATCACTCAAATCGAGAACCAGGAGGAAGGAGCCATCACTATTGTTACGGTTTTCATATCAGCCAAAGAAAACAGTGTGAAAACAGCCTAAAGATGCGACCTGTCATTAAAAAAACACGAATATAGTCTATTTTACCGAATATTTTTCATTACGAGATTCTAAAGTAAAGCAAATATTATTAAGCCTCGAACATTCTTTCTCGTTTCAAGCTTGTAAATTAATATATGATATTTGTATTGTAGATAATTCTGCTTTTAGAAAAAAAAACGGAAGAAGTTATCTGACAATAAAAACAAATCTGAAACGAGTGAAAATGTCTAAACATTAAGGTTTAATAATTGTATTTGTTTTAGTTTGATTTTAAACCCATAATGAGGTTTTTCTTTTGAAAGATTTTGATGAAATTCAGGATATTTTTACGTGGTAAGGTTTTCCCGTTCACATTAGCACACTAATCCAGTTTAGTTTGGATTTGTTTGGGTTATTTTTCTCCAGGGTGTAGTGAGAGTTCCAATAAAGCACCAGATGAATGTAAATATTCGAGGTCCTGATTGCCTTTTGCCTAGAAATGTAGTGAGTTTTCGTTTGCCTCGTAAAATTCGTTTGCCTCGTACTTCGTTTCCTGTTTTCATGTCCGTGACTGGGTTGAGCTCTTCTCTTGAAGCGTCGCTGAAACACACAGGGGTATCAGGAGGCGGAGCTCCGAACACTCGAGTCCTTTACTTCTTTAAAAATATCCGACAGAAAGCGGTCCTGCTTTACCAAAAACTTGAAAATGACGACTGGGAAACTGCCAGAAGGCGTGTTAATCGAGATCGTCCAAGATGGCGGATCGTCCTTCTTGAAGTCTTGAAGTGAGAACAGGATTCCGCTTAACCGTCAGACTACCACTTTCAGTATTTACTCAAAAAAGTGACTCGTTTTTTTTTTTTTTTTAAAGGAAGCGACTGCCTCCGTGATACGCCTGGCCGTGTTCTGTTTTCTATCCATCTTTCACGCACTGCCACGTGTGGTTGGGTGAAGCCCAGCCGCCCGTCTGTCTGTCCGTCTGTCTGTCTGTCTGTAACGGACCTGATAAAGCTTCCACCTTTAACATTTTGTAAGACTTAAAAATGTCCTTCTAGCTCAGTGTTATAGCAGGTGTTTCAGAAACCCCGTTAGAAAAGACTTTTACTATTTCCATATCGGACTGAGAGATAACAGAATTATCCTAACAGGATAGAGAAAGAGGAAGGGAAGGAGGAAGCAGAGGAAGAGGAGGAGGAGGAGAAGTGAGACGGGCGGAAAGGCGAGCTTCTCTAACTTTGTTATAATTAATTGTATACCTGTGTATGTAAATATAATGCATTCCTATTTTGCAGTCAAGGACAAAATACTATTTGTAAAATAGAATAAACTTTATTATGAAAAATGCGTCTTTGTTTCAGCGTGTGGTTTTTGTGTCCACGTGTTAAGATCCGAGATATAACGTCATCCACGTAAACTCTCAGAAACATTCAAGTTTCCATTCTGAAAGTTTCCATCCTCTACTCTGGGGTTTACCGTAATGGGAAAAGAATCAACTACAATGTCCATAAAGTTTTTTTTTTTTTTAATTCCTCTACGGCAATTTGCCATCACTAACCTTTTTTGTTTGTTTGTTTGTTTGTTTGCTTGTTTTTAAATCATCCCTTTATAGCTGCATTTATAGCTCTCATCTAATTTCTAAGCAAGCTACAAACACATTAAATGAAGCTTCCGCAAATTCCTCCGCCCTGAAGACGTCGCAAATCTCACAGCTTTAGCTCTGACTCTTACTGACACTGGAGACTCCTTCCTAAAATTCTAAATGCAGAAAATTTCAACACGTCAATATCGAAGACGAAACATTTTTTAAGCCACCATGTGTGTAAGTCGTTTCGTTAACACTTCCTGTGAAGTCTTATGACTTTGAAATGCGTTCATAACATGTTATAAGGTATCAATGAGGCGTTATATTCAGTCCATGCAGGGATTTCAGATTTTTTTAAATCACAGAAATGAACACAAAATCAAGGTAAATCCCACAATATTCGGAGGAGCTGCAAAACGTTTTAAAATGGCCGCAGACTTCTATTCGTGAGCGTCTGGCATGAACACAGCTCTCATAGAAAGTCATTACATATGTGTCTCCTTTGGAAGGAGCTTAATAGGAGAATCATGTTCATCATCATGTTCATGAATCATCTTGTGAGTTTTTTTTTTTTTTTTTTTAATAAATAAATAAATAAATAAATAAAAATACAACAACCTCTGCAGAAATACAACAAAAATCTACAAACAAAAACAGCAAAAATATTTAAAAAAAAATAAAATCAATAAATAAATAAATACCCCACAGCAAAAATGTTTAAAAAAAATAAAAAATAAAAAACAGCACAAATCTAAAAAGAAACCCAGCAAAAATCTAAATAAAAAAAAAAACCCTACAAAAATCTAAAAAAATAAATAAAAAAAACATCTAAAATAAGAAAAAAAAAACAATCCAGAATCAATCACACAAAAACCCCTCTAACTATAAGAAGCCATTACAGATTGTAGCACTGATTATAATGCATTAATAAACGCATCAAAAGTAATGCTTATAACACCGTATATCACCATCACAGCTTCTTAACGCACCCAGAAAATGGCTAATAAATTAACAACTCATAAAAATAAAAATAAAGACTGCTTATAATGCATTCTATGAACATTTAGTTTCGTACTTTATATCATGCATTATGAATGAATGCATTATAGCATGCTATGAATGCGTTCGTATGTCGTTATGCAAATGAGGGTCAAAAGAAAGGGGTCAATGTTGTTGCTATAGCAACAATAATGAGCATTATATTATAAAATAATTCACATAACTCTCACATGATGTATAAGTGCTGTTATAGAGTTATCAACACTTTCTGACCAATCAGCTTCGAGCATTTATCCAAAAGCGCTGTGGATAAAAGTGTGAGTGTTTGTGTTTAATATACTAGCACTAAGAGAAGTACACCAGGCGATAAAGTAACTCTTCATTCAGTTTTCAATGCACTAGTAATATTATCAATCTTCTCATAATCAACCTGAAGGTCCTCTTACACTAAAATGTGTCCAGATTGTATTATGTTACTTTTTTTGTGACCATGAGCTCAAATGATCGTTTCCAGCATCTTGTGGAATCCATGGCATGAAGATTTGAGACTGTTTTGAGAATAAAGTGAGCCAGCCTCTAGCCAGTGTTAGTTCCTGATAAAGTGACCGGTGGGTGTATGTACACGCATAATAAACTTTGTTAATAACGCATTTCCTGACATTAGAAACCATTTCTCTTACATGAAGAAGTTGCTTTCAGCTGCTCCCTGTTCGGGGTCGCCACAGCGGACCAACTGGTCCGCACAACAACTTGGCACAGGTTTTACGCCGGATGCCCTTCCTGACACAACCCTCCCATTTTTCCGGGCTTGGGACCGGCACTGCAGCCAGTGGCTGGGGTTGAGGCATTGGCTAGGAATTGAACCTGGGCCTTCCACATGATAGGCGAGAAACCTACCACTGAGCCACCAATGCCCCTAAACCAGTTCTCTTACATGATGCGGAAATAAAAAGGCAGGCGGTGATTTTATAAGCAGGATTACACAGTAAATAACCTGCTGATTCTTCTTACATGAAACAGTTTGGTTAAAGGATTTTACAGGAGGTTTTTTCTGGTTGTTTCAGCATTTTTGGGGCTTGATTGATGAGTTGGTTCATTCTCAGTCTTGAGAACTCTGCTGCATTGGGATCCTGTCGATTTGCTAACAAATTAGCTAACAAAGATTTTTTTCTTCATTAGCTGCAGAGAAAATCACTGGATTTCTTTTTCCCACAGGTTTTAGCTCAGTTTCCCGTCGTTGCTTCTAATACGCACCAAGATAAAGTTCTTGGAGGTTCTTCACACCAGGCTGGGGGTCTGTCTGACATCTTTCACTGACTCGCCATTCTCTGGATCTCTTGCAGAGATCTTGCATCTTACATCTGGATCCTGTGTCTTACATCAGTTCAGGTTATAACATGAAACCACAAACCTGAGAATATAAATAAATGAGTTTGAAATATTCTGTATGCAGGAACACACCGAGATCCTCTACCTTTCCTTCTAGCTTGACATAGACAAAGACACCAAAGGAAGTAACTCACTGGTGTTATTTTCTCCCGAAATGTTCTCCAGGAAATGTAGTATTTCATTAAATATAAATTTTAAGTGATGACCTGGGGGACATTGGTGGCTTGGTGGTTAGCATGTTTGCCTCACACCTCCAGGGTTGAGGGTTCGATTCCTGCCTGTCTCTCCTGATCTCTCTATAAGAGCAATATCTCTGAAATAATTATACCTTTCTTTTATTAAAGGAGGTCCAGGTGAAAACCAAGAGTGCATTATAGTTGTTGTTGTTTTTTGCAGCAGCAGCAGCAGTTAAACCTGCAAATATCTAATCTTTCTTAGGAGCCAAATTAATGCGAATACTAAATCATCATTAAATAAAAATAAGGTAAGCAATTTAGGGACTGGGAACACCAAAATATCCTCAAAAAATAATGCCACTTGGGACGAAAGATTAGAAACATTTGAGCAATCCCAGGAAATATGTAGGTAAGTGCCAACTGACGAGTAATTTTTTTGTATTAAAGTGTTTGATTTGGTTGTAATTTGGACATATAACAAGCTAACATTTCCCTGGTATTTACCTCACATTTGAAGAGGTTAAGTTGTTAGCAGTGACTTGTCTTCACACATCACTGAGATCAAAAAGCTGCCATTAAATTGGGAAAGCTATCAGCAGAATCAAAAGCAAAACATTTGGTGAAGACAAAATTTAAAGGAAATTAATATTTTCAACTACATTTGTTGCCTAACGTACTGTGAAGATCAGTTTAAAGGGAAAAGCTAACTTTAACCTCTACGGTTCTTTCAGTCGTCATGTGACTTGTTTCCAAACAGTGTGTGTGAGTCGCCCCCTAGTGGATCAACTAAATGCTACAAGCAGAATACGAATGAGCATCATGATGTCACAAGACATGGATTTGTACAGAATATATTACTTTCTGAGGTGGGAGGAAGCTCACTGCAGAGGTCACAAACTGTCAATCACTCTCTCTAGCACCTTGGGGAAGGTCTGAGACAGGAGCCAATCACTGTCCTTGCAGGACATCACCTGATCCAGGTGAGTGAGCACACAGAAACACTGGGCTTGTGTGGTGTGTCTTCATGATATTACTTTCTGTCCTATGCATGACACAATGCAGCAAAATAACTTCCTCTCACCCGACTACACTACACGGCCAAAAGTATGTGCACCACTGACCATCACGCGTTTATGTGTTTTCTCTCCAAACTGTACACTATATCGCCAAAAGTTTTGGGACACCCCTCCAAATCATTGAGTTCAGGTGTTGTTTTTCAGGGGTTGGGCTCAGCCCCTTAGTTCCAGTGAAAGGAACTCTTTTTGGACAATTTTATGCTCCCAACCTTGTGGGAACAGTTTGGAGATATCCCCTTCCTGTTCCAACATGACTGCGGTGACTCAACACTTTTGGCAATATAGTGTATATGTGTATTACCGATCAGAAGGTTGTGAGTTCAAATCCCAGATCCACCAAGCTGGGCCCCTGAGCAAGACCCTTAACCCTCAATTGCTCAGTTGTATAAAATGTAAGTCAACCTGGATAAAGGCATCTGTTAAATGCTGTAAATGTAAATGTATAGAATGTCTTTGTATGTTGTAGAGATAAAATATACTTTCACTGGAATTAAGAGACCCAAACACTGGTCCAGCATGACAATGCCCCTATGCAAAAAGAAGTAAGCACCATGAAGATATGGAGAACTGGTTGATCAAGTGGTTATGGTGTTGGCCTGCTGTGCCAAAGGTTGTGGGTTTGAATCCCAAGACCACTAAGCTGCCACTACTGGGCCCTTAACTTTCAGTTGTATAAAATGAGATGAATGTAAGATGCTCTGTATAACCAAGTGATGTTAAGGTTGGACTGGAAAAACTTGAGTGACTGTGTCATAAAAATAGAATTTACCTTTACAGGTGGGAAAAATGATAGAGAAAATATAAAAATGTTATACAGTGGTGTGAAAAAGTGTGGGCCTAACCCAGTCCTGATTTCTTATTTTTTCGCATGTTTGTCACACTTTAATGTTTCAGATAATCAAACACATTTAAATATTAGTCAAAGATAACACAAGTAAACACATCATGCAGTTTTTATCTACAAATGGCGAAATCATGGAACAGTGGAGAACCTTCCCAGGAGTGGCCGGCCGACCAAAATGACCCCAAGAGCGCAGCGACAACTCATCCAGGACTTCACAAAGACCCCACAACAACATCCAAAGAACTGCAGGCCTCACTTGCCTCAGTTAAGGTGAGTGTTCATGACTCCACCATAAGAAAGAGACTGGGCAAAAATGGTTTGCATGGCAGAGTTCCAAGACGAAAACCGCTGCTGAGCAAAAAGAACATAAAGGCTCGTCTCAGTTTTGCCAGAAAACATCTTGATGATCCCCAAGACTTTTGGGGAAATACTCTGTGGACTGACGAGACAAAAATTGAACTTTTTGGAAGGTCTGTGTCCCATTACGTCTGGTGTAAAAGTAACACCGCATTTCAGAAAAAGAACATCATACCAACAGTAAAATATGGTGGTGGTAGTGTGATGGTCTGGGGCTGTTTTGCTGCTTCAGGACCTGGAAGACTTGCTGTGATAAATGGAACCATGAATTCTGCTGTCTACCAAAAAATCCTGAAGGAGAATGTCCGGCCATCTGTTTGTGACCTCAAGCTGAAGCGAACTTGGGTTCTGCAGCAGGACAATGATCCAAAACACACCAGCAAGTCCACCTCTGAATGGCTGAAGAAGGACAAAATGAAGACTTTGGAGTGGCCTAGTCAAAGTCCTGACCTCAATCCCATTGTGATGCTGTGGCATGACCTTAAAAAGGTGGTTCATGCTCGAAAACCCTCCAATGTGGCTGAATTACAACAATTCTGCAAAGATGAGTGGGCCAAAATTCCTCCACAGCGCTGCAACAGACTCATTGCAAGTTATCGAAAACGCTTGATTGCAGTTGTTGCTGCTAAGGGTGGACCAACCAGCTATTACATTTACATTTACATTTACATTTCTGGCATTTGGCAGACGCTATTATCCAGAGCGACGTACAAAAGTGCTTTAGTTCTCAGTCAATGAATACATTAACACTGGTTCCATAGGACACAAACTTGGGATACCATTAGCCTAAACTGAGTTGGATTTTTTTTTTTTTTAAACTTTGCAACATAATACATAAACAGGGAAAAATAAGAGCTAGTTTAAGTACTTCAGGAAGAGGTAAGTCTTCAGTTACGGTCAGAGACTTGGCCGTACGGATACCTAGGGGAAGTTCGTTCCACCGCCTCGGTGCCAGAACAGAGAAGAGTCTAGATGTATACCTACCTTTTTCCCTGAGAGATGGTGGGACCAGTCGAGCAGTGCTAGTGGATCTGAGTAAGCGTGGTGCAGTGCGAGGAGTGACGAGAGCTTTGAGGTAAGATGGCACTGGTCCATTCTTGGCTTTGTAGGCAAGCATTAGTGTTTTGAATCTGATGCGTGCAGCTACAGGAAGCCAGTGGAGGGAACGCAGCAATGGGGTGGTGTGGGAGAACTTAGGCAGGTTGAAAACAAGTCGTGCAGCTGCATTTTGGATCATTTGCAGTGGGTGAATTGCGTTCAGAGGTAGACCTGCCAGAAGAGAGTTGCAGTAGTTCAATCTCGAGATGACCAGAGACTGAACAAGCACCTGAGTAGCCTGTGTGGATAGAAATGGCCGAATCCTTCTGATGTTGTACAGAAGAAACCGACATGAGCGTGTCACATTAGTGACATGGGAGGAAAAGGATAGTTGATTGTCCATGGTTACCCCAAGGTTGCGAGCAGTGGCTGAAGGGGAAATCATGGAGTTGTTCAGAGATATCGCAAGGTCTTGGGCTGGGGATGGATCACCTGGGATGACCAGCAGCTCAGTTTTGCTGGGATTGAGTTTCAGCTGATGAGCAGTCATCCAAGATGAAATGTCCACCAGACACGCTGAGATCCGAGCAGAAGCCATGGTATCTGAGGGAGGGAAGGAGAAGATAAGTTGGGTGTCATCGGCATTGGGTGTTATTAGGCTTAAGGGGCAAACACTTTTTCACACAGGGCCATGTAGTTTTGGATTTTGTTTTCCCTTAATAATAAAAACCTTCATTTAAAAACTGCATGATGTGTTTACTTGTGTTATCTTTGACTAATATTTAAATGTGTTTGATTATCTGAAACATTAAAGTGTGACAAACATGCAAAAATAGGGGGCTAACACTTTTTCACACCACTGTATATAAACACAGAGACCATGTGCAATATATGCATCATATATATTATATAAATCAGCCTGCTTTGGTTACTAATGCCAGGATAGACTAACATTCACTTCAACTAGTCTCTAACATTCTTAAATAGGCAGCAAGTCAAATTATAGCTATAGTAAACATTACAAACTTAATAATGTTTTCAGGCAAAACCTCTAGTGTCCTATGGAACCATTAAAATCTTCTACCGGTTTTAGATGTGTAACTTTTTCTTTTACGTGAAAACGTTTGAACATAATTTCATCAGTTAAAACGTTTTTTTTTAATACTTGAGTACATTTAAGTTGGAGCTTTTTTACTTTCACATGGACACTGTTTTGGATCAATACTTCCACTATTAATTGAGCAAAATTTTGAGACATTATCAATCCTTTCACTTAAGGATAATTTCTCAGTACTTTATCCACCTCTTGTGATTTAAATTAAATTAAAAATAAAATAAAATAATAAAAAATAAAATTAAAAAATAAGAAATAGAATAAAATAGAAATAAAATAATAAAAATAGAACCAAATAAAATAGAATAAACATAAATAAAAAATAAAAAATTGAATAAAGTTTTTTTTGCTTTCACATGAACATTATTTTGGATCAATACTTCCACTTTTAATTGAGCAAAATTTGGAGACGTCAATCCTTTCACTTCATGATAATTTCTCAGTACTTTATCCACCTCATGTGATTTAAATTAAATTAAATTATAAAGTAAAATAAAATAAAAGAATAAACAATAGAATAAAATAAAATACAATAAAATAGAACAAAAATAGAATGAAATTTAATTAAATTACAAATAGAATCAAATAGAATAAAATTAAATAGAATAAAATTAAATAAAATACATCTGCAAAAACCAAGCCGAATTAAATGGTCTCTTAATTTCATCATGTCAATACAAAACCTTTATTTTGAAATTTTAAAAGTCCTCCCGATTCGGTTCTTTGGCCATTTTGGAAAAAAATATTTCTGCCTTCACCGTCAAGCCGCAGCGGATGGATCCATATCCGTGAAGAATGGGACGCGTTATTGTTTCTAATGCATTGTTTTGCACGTAAAGAAAGTGTTTTTATGTTTTAGCTAAAACCTATTCGATGATTTGATTTCGTCCTTGCCAAACATGTCGGCCGCAAAGGATGCGCAGAGCCCGGAGCAGCTGAATAAATTTGAGAAACTGTCAGGGAGTCCTCCTCTTCGAGTGGCAGGTCAGTGGAGAGAAAAAGCAACAAAAATAAAATACAACAGCGGATAAAAATGACTTGTATTCCTCTGATAATACTGTTGCACAGCTACTAAAATAAGTGTCACACTTTAATATTCTATAAACATTTGTTTGAGTGTCGTTTCATGCTCAATTAGCTTTTAGCGTGTGTTTGCTAAATTAGCTGTGTGGCTAGTTATTATTGGCTTGTTGGTGCTAGCTGGCTTTCTTACGTTAGCTAACTTGGCTAGCTCGAAAACAATGGGACTTTATGTGAGCGATAGCCAACGTTAACACCAATTGGTGTGTAATAAGTTAGTAGTCGTTATACTAGTCAATCTGGTTAGTTAGCGACTCTGGTTGTTTGTGTGTGTCTGTGCTTAGCTAGTTGGCATAGTTGACCTCTGAGAGGCTCTTAAAGGTTCCTGTCAGGAAAACTCTTCTTTTTTTTGTTTGTTTTTGAGCAAATTATTCCTCTGTTTCACTTCACAGAAAGATAAAACAAACCTGATTTTGATTTTCATGACAGAATAAATGTTTTAGTAGTTGAATAATTGAGTGAGAAATCCTCATTCTGCTTTCATATATATATATATGACTTATAGTCACTCATCTCAAACAGGGTTTTTATGTATAAACCTTCTCCCAAAGGGAAAGAAGAAATTCAGGTATGTTTGTGTGGAAATTCTGCAAACATGTTTGAATGCAAATTCAGCCTCAGTCTTAGAAAATATTTGTTTTTTTCATCAGTAGATGTTCATTTGAGTCATAAAAATGGTTTCCGTGAAAGACGAAACATAGTTGGACGTCACTGATGATAAAAAAAAAAATTCTGATATTTTTGTTCTACTTTGTATTTGAAGACGTTTCCGGTATATAGTAGTGGTGTAATGATTGGACGATTTAAAATCCAACCTTTCCCTGATTCTGAACAATCCATCCAAGTCTGCAGATATCTTCACATATCAAATTGTTGCCTAAAGAATCAAAATCTCATCATATTGTAACGAATCATGTGGATGTTCACGTTTACACCCCCTAATATACACTATATTGCCAAAAGTTTTAGGACACCCCAACAAATCATTGAATTCAGATGTTGTGTTTCAGGGGTTGGTCTCGGCCACTCGGTTCCAGTGACAGCAACTCAATGCTTCAGCATACCAAGACATTTTGGACAATTTCATGCTCCCAACTTTGTGGGAACAGTTTGGGGATGACCCCTTCCTGTTCCAACATGACTGCACACCAGTGCACAAAGCAAGGTCCATAAAGACGTATATGAGCGAGTTTGGTGTGGAGGAACTTCACAGAATCCCGACCTCAACCCTATAGAACACCTTTGGGATGAATTAGAGAGGAGACTGCGAGCCAGGCCTTCTCGTCCAACATCAGAGCCTGACCTCATAAATGCGTTTGTAGAGGGATGGTCAAAAATTCCCATAAACACACTCCTTGTGGAAAGATTCCCAGAAGAGTTGAAGCTGTTATAGCTGCAAAGTGCTGGACAACTCCATATTACATTCATGTGCATGTAAAGGAAGACGTCCCGAAACTTTTGGCAACATAGTGTATATAGTAAAAAGGGTTTGGGATTCGGTCTCAATGCAAAATGGAGTTAGATGGAGCATCGATGATGATGATGATGATAAATACAACAGCGAGCAGAAAATGTTATTAAACGGAATTTGAAGCAATAGGTTTAATTGTAAAGGTCAGCAGTCAGTTGTTACAGAACTTTATCATCAGGATGATGTTTACTAACTTTAGTGTGATGCGAAAATAACCTGAGCTGTATCACACACACCCCCACCCCCCCTTCCATTATAACAACAGGGTGGATTGTGTTAATTCCACGTATCTGGCAACAGTTACCATGTTCAACTTATTACTGGAGACTACTGCACATTTTTTTTTACTGAGAAACTGGACAGCATAAACTTCTTTCTCTTGAAGAGTTGCCCAAGCTGAAGTACATTAACTTGCCATTTATATTAACAGCTGGAACTACGGTCCGAGTCGTGT
Organism: Hemibagrus guttatus; assembly: GCA_033459395.1. Lineage (NCBI taxonomy): Eukaryota > Metazoa > Chordata > Actinopteri > Siluriformes > Bagridae > Hemibagrus > Hemibagrus guttatus. The sequence goes on from JAUCMX010000018.1 coordinate 5,732,990, forward strand.
GATGATGATGATGATGATGATAAAAACAAAAACAACCAGCATCATCTAACCTATCAGATTAGAGAATTCAGCATCTGTTTCATTTTGCAGCATCTGCTTCGTTTGTATTGCTTCACGCCGTCATGTCAGGCTTTATTTCTTCTTTCTTACAGAGTTATTATTGACTGTGATTTCTTTTGAACATCCAGCTCATGTGATAGTAATATTGCGAATTCTTATATGTGGCGTCTGCGATGCCTTTTGGGGTGTAACACAGTGCTGTATTTTGCGACCAGATGTTATACACACAAAGCGCCTTGTCATCCTCTGCTGTCAAGCGAAGACAGATGACAGTGCGATTGTTGTCTGCTAGATGCTGTGCCTTATTGAGCTTTTATTCTGTATTGAACCTTTCATCAGTTGTCTTTTGTTCCAGTCGGATCCGGTCGTTCTCAGATATACGACACGTAGTCGTGTGCATGTACGTGTGTATGTTCTGTTTGTTTTCTGTCATTGTCCTGCGTTGTTGTTGTTGTTTGTTTGTCTGATTTGCGTTGATTGTGGTGACAGGCTCTAAGAAGAAAGCTCGCTGGCTTCAGGCTCGACGAATCCTCGCTCAACCTTGCTCCAGCCTGCGGATCCCTAACAGGTTTTTAAGAGAAGGTGGGTAATGCGCCAGCCCTTGAATTGAACCCCACTTATCCTGAAATCCAGACTCGTGGGAGGGTGTTGCGTTTTCTCCCTACTTCTGCGAGCTTCTCCCCCCTCCAACCATCTCTCTTTTGAGCTCTGTCGGCTTAGCTTTTACCATCGCGGTGCCGGATCAGGGCAGGATTAACTTTTTTCTTTTTTTTTTCTCTCCCCTGAATGTGTGTGTAAGCGTTTAAGTGTGTAAGTACTCACACCTGTTTTATAAATGAGACATTATTTTTTTTAAATATTTGCCTTAAGGATTTTCAAGGGTGTGGTTACTTGCTCATAGAAGCCAGCTTCATTTTTGATCCGTGTTCCTCTTCTCGTCCTTGTCCGTTATGTCATGAGTCCGTATCACATTTTCACTGCGGTGACGAAACCTTCTCTTCATTCCACAGCGTCTTCACAACAATCCTTCCCAAGCTAACGTCTTTGTTTGTTTTTGTCCACCCAGCCCCTTGTGGAAATGGTTGAAGGGCACTTCTATGTTGCTGTTTGTTTATCCCTGTTAATATGAGAGCCACTGTGGCCTTGAAGTTTGGTTCTGACAGCAAATCTGCGATCTAAAACCCTTTTCCTTCAAACAGCTCCAGAAGCACTGACAGCAATCATCTAATACGATCATTAAGATTAGGCATTTTTCCCATTCTCAGAACTTCATAACTTTGTCTATGCAGGTCACAGAGCCCCACCGGCCCGGAGTGGACACCGCTGTGTCGCCGACAACACCAATTTATATGTGTTTGGTGGCTACAACCCGGACTTTGACGAGTCCGGCGGCTCGGAGAATGAGGATTACCCTCTTTTCAGAGAGCTCTGGAGGTATCACTTTGCAACAGGGACATGGCAGCAGATCCGCACAGAGGGCTACATGCCTACAGAGTTGGCCTCCATGTCAGGTAACACAACAGCTGGGACTTACACTATGTTGGCAAAAGTTTTAGGACACTCCTCCAAATCATTGAATTCAGGTGTTGTTTTTCAGGGGTTGGGCTCGGCCCCTTAGTTCCAGTGAAAGGAACTCTTAATGCTTCAGCATACCAAGACATTTTGGACAATTTCATGCGCCCAACTTTGTGGGAACAGTTTGGGGATGACCCCTTCCTGTTCCAACATGACTGCACACCAGTGCACAAAGCAAGGTCCATAAAGACATGGATGAGCGAGTTTGGTGTGGAGGAACTTGACTGGCCTGCACAGAGTCCTGACCTCAACCCCATAGAACACCTTTGGGATGAATTAGAGCGGAGACTGCGAGCCAGACCAAAACTCGGACGTCTGCCTTTACATGCACATGAATGTAATATGGAATTGTCCCACCCTTTGCAGCTGTAACAGCTTCAACTCTTCTGGGAAGGCTTTCCACAAGGTTTAGGAGTGTGTTTATGGGAATTTATTGCTCTAACTCGCTCATCCATGGTCTTTATGGATCTTGCTTTGTGCACTTCTGCACAGTCATGTTGGAACAGGAAGGGGGTCATCCCCAAACTGTTCCCACAAAGTTGGGCACATGAATCATTGAATTCAGGTGTTGAATCATTGAAATAATTGAATTCAGGTGTTGAGAAACAACACCTGAATTCATTGATTTGGAGGGGTGTCCCAAAACTTTTGGTAATATAGTTATGTCATCTTATATATACCTCACATACCGATGAGGTTATTAACAAGCTATGTTTCTTCAGCTGTTTTGCATGGGAACAACCTGCTTGTGTTTGGTGGTACTGGAATCCCGTTTGGAGAAAACAACGGGAACGATGTTCACGTGTGCAACGTCAAATACAAGAGGTGGTCGCTGCTCAACTGTAGAGGGAAGAAACCCAACCGAATATATGGACAGGTGAAAACCGTTCAAACAAAACACTTTGGCCATACTAACTAGTCTAACTTGAGTCATTTCCTTTTTTTAACCATGTACTGTAGGGGCTGTGAAAAACAACTCAAAAATGTTTTATTTTTGAGTCATGAAATTGTCAATTAAGATCCGTTTCTGGTTAAAAGCTATTACCGAGTAACAGTTCCCAATTTTATTATCTTGACTCGTACCGGGGCAGGCGATAGGAACAAAATATCATGTCACTGTGTGTGTGTGTGTGTGTGTGTGTGTAGAGGTAGATAGATAGGTATATGTGCTGTTTTAATATATGTACACCGATCAGTCATAATATTGTGAGCAGTGACAGGTGAAGTGAATAAGACTGATGATCTCCTCATCATGGCACCTGTTAGTGGGTGGGATATATTAGGCTGCAAGTGAACATTTTGTCCTCAAAGTTGATGTGTTAGAAGCTGAAAAATGGTTAAGCGTAAGGATTTGAGCGAGTTTGATGAAGGGCCAAATTGTGATGGCTAGACCACTGGATCAGAGCATCTCCAAAACTGCAGCTCTTGTGGGGTGTTCCCGGTCTGCAGTGGTCAGTATCTATCAAAAGTGGTCCAAGGAAGGAACAGTGGTGAACCGGAGACAGGGTCACGGGCGGCCAAGGCTCATTGATGTACATGGGGAGTGAAGGCTGGCCCGTGTGATCCGATCCAACAGACGAGCTACTGTTGCTCAAACTGCTGAAGAAGTTAATGCTGGTTCTGATAGAAAGGCGTCAGAATACACAGTGCATGATGGGGCTGGTTTGGCAGAAAAAGAGGGGTCAACATATAATATTAGGCAGGTGGTCATAATTTGATGCCTGCTCGGTGTATATAAGCTGCTATATAAAAGATGTTTTAATATCAGCAGAAATAAAGTAATCAAAAGGAACGGTGGGGTCTGTAAATATTCAAACAATACAGAAGTTTCTAACATCAAATCAGCTGCTTCCAAACTTTGCCAAACCAAAACATGCAACATTAGTGAATGATCAACTGTATGTCCAGTCATAAAGAACTAAATGAGTCATGAACCCTGTGTCCACAACAGCCATAATAAGGTAATCTGCAGTGATAAGGAAATGAACTGAGGCAGCTGCTTGTAAACTGTTTCTGAATGCATGTAAATTTCCATGTCTATTGATTTGGACTACTGATGTAAGTTCTGGACCAACTCTGAATCACATCTGGAGGTAGTTTTCATCATGCACTAATGCTGTATGCCAGGATTTTGCAATTTTTGGAAGCAGTTGATTCGAGATTATGCTTTTGTATCGTTTGACTGTTTACAGAATACAAAACAGTACTATGTGGAGTCAAGCAAGAACCATTAATTATTTAATTAATCGATCAGGAACCAGTTTTGTAAGAGTGTAGAATGGAGTTACAGATGATGTTTCTTTGTGCTGGAGTCGAAATGCACAGAAAGAAATGTTCTGCTGCTTCGCACTGTGCTGTACAACAAAACCGTAGTGTTCGTTTTCTTCTCATTGCAGATTACTTGCATGTAGATCACAGTTGGGAGGTTGCCAGATTTTTCTTGAGTAAACCCAAGCATCTGAAATAGGGTCTAGACTGGTTGTACTGAATATGCATCATCCCTTACTACGTAAATTTTTTGACCACATACATTGTTTACAGTATATTATTTCATTTGTTTAGAGAATGTTAATAATCTTAGATAATCTAAAATACTTATCATTTGCACTGCATCTGGGTACAACTGTAGCACAAAAATTGGATGATTTTTCATTGTGCTGGATTCGAAATGTACATAGAAACATGTTCTTCAGCTATGTCATTATATATTATGTAGATTTATCTTGCAGTTGTGCCTTTATCTCACAAGTTTCACACAGTTTCTGCACAGTTTTATTATGTTGTCTCATTTCACTTCATTCATGTAAATATGTCTGATACAAACTGAAAATCCGCCATTTTGCTTTCCACTTTCCTATTGCAAGAGAAGTAAATCTTATTTATTACCTGCTGCAGGCTATGGCCATCATAAATGGCTTCCTGTACGTGTTTGGAGGGACGACAGGCTACATTTACAGCACAGATCTACACAGACTAGACCTCACCACACGCGAGTGGATTCACCTCAAACCGAACAACCCTCCAGATGACCTGCCCGAGGAGCGGTGAGTGACCTCCAAACCAGTGATTTGGATTTCTGCTTTCACTGCTATAGATCCAGATTTGATCGATTAAATTCAATCAATTTAAGCCTAGTACACACTATGGGGTCATAGCTCTTGTGCCGGCATGCTGCATGTTCCTATGGTGACCATTCATGACGCGTGGACGTTTTGATGACGACTGCAAAAGCTCTGGTGGTTTAAAGCATGTTTGATTTTTCTCTGCAATTAATTGCATGAAGTGAAATACCTCTGCGATTAGTAGCATGTACTAAGACGAGAAACAGCGACGTGAGCACAAGAGGAAATCAGATTAATCCACCTTCATGCACCACAGATTTAAAGCACCAAATTTAAAGAATCTTTTATAGAGCTGTCACGTTGTACAGAATTGTTTAGATTTTTTTATTATTATTATTAATTTTCATTTCCCCCAAAATAGCCACTGAAGCTTGTATACAAGTAAAGTATTTCACAAGATGTTATGCCAGATTCAGATACTGAGAGGGGGGGAAAAAACCTCATGCACATCTAACCCCCTAGCTTTGTCTCCAACAGATACAGACATGAGATAGCACATGATGGACAGAGGATATACATCCTAGGAGGAGGAACCTCTTGGACATCCTACCCTTTAGACAAGGTAGAACAAAGCATTTCTGATGCTTATCGTCGTCTCAGAGATGTCTATACAACTTCAACCAGACATCATGGGTTTGAAATTGTTCCTTTTGCCTTTCAGATTCATGCATACAACCTAGAAACAAACTCGTGGGAGGAGATCACAACAAAGCCTCATGAAAGAATAGGTGAGATCTGTTTTCTCTTGGGTTTGTAGGCTTTTTGTGACCGGCTGTGCATATTTTCTGATTTTTTTTTTTTGGCTTTGTCCCCCCCCTCGCTGGCAGGTTACCCAGCTCCCAGGAGATGTCATAGTTGTGTCCAGATTAAAAATGGTAAGTTGCGGTACATTCGCGTGGAGAGTGTTTTTTATGCTGCATTCACACATACAGTGAGTCACAGCAACCAGAGAGCGTTCGTTTTTAATCAGATCTGGCGACAGCAGGCAATGTGGGCGTGTCCACATGTCAGACTTGACAAAGTTGAGAAAAGTTGAACTGTATGCAAATATGGAGCGACATGACAGAGGTCATGTGATCTGTGGCAAAGAGCATGCACTGCTTCTCCTTCATCTTGTCTGATATGAAGCAGATAAACGCTGCTGAAGTTTATACACAAACGACAAATCTCCTTCCAGAATGTTTCATTTAACCAACTGGTGTCTGTTATTATGACTATGTAGTAGGAACTCCTAATAACGACTTCGTAATACAGCGACTGGAGACTTGCTACAATAAAAATCGCTGTATTTTGCAGTCAGATCTATATGTGCGTCTTTATGGATTGCTTACTCGTTTTCTTTTTTTTTTTTTTTTAAAGATGTATTTATATGCGGAGGCTACAACGGCGAGCTGATCCTGGACGATTTGTGGAAGATCAGCCTGCAGACGTTCCAGTGGACTAAACTACCTGCGGTGATGCCTGAGCCGGCGTATTTCCACTGTGCTGCTGTCACACCGGTGAGTGCATCACACACACTTTTTATTTCTTAATTCACAAACCTGTGATTTTTTTTTCTCTTTTCCTTCAGTTTTCTTACTGTAAAGTAAAAATGATATTTATTAATCTGGATCGGTGAGCAGGGTCTCACTCTTGCTAGAATTTTTGGACGGAGTCTCGAGTGTCAGTGCTTTGTAGGTCTGAAAAAGAGGAATTTAGGGTCTCTTTAACATGTCACGTTATCTCTTGCTAACATCGAATTTGGAAAAGAAATCTGCATCGGGTTAAGATATTGTATCAGATTTAATATCTTTGCAACCAAGCTACAGATTTATTATTAATTAAGGGTGTGTGTGTTGAAAAACATAACACTGATCATGCACGTAAACATAGAACACTCACTTTGTGAAAGTTTTATAATTTTTATAATAAAAGCTTGATGGTATTCTGCTGAAGATGTTGCGTGTAAGTGAGGTTTGATGTATTACTTTATAAAATTGGTTTAGTAGATTGCTTTTCAATATATATATATATATATATATATATATATATATATATATATATATATATATATATATACAAACACAGTGGTGTGAAAAAGTGTTGGCCCCCTTCCTGATTTCTTATTTTTTTGCATGTTTGTCACACTTTAATGTTTCAGATAATCAAACACATTTAAATATTAGTCAAAGATAACACAAGTAAACACATCATGCAGTTTTTAAATGAAGCTTTTTATTATTAAGGGAAAACAAAATCCAAAACTACATGGCCCTGTGTGAAAAAGTATTTGCCCCCTAAGCCTAATAACTGGTTGGTCCACCCTTAGCAGCAACAACTGCAATCAAGTGTTTTCCATAACTTGCAGTGAGTCTGTTACAGCGCTGTGGAGGAATTTTGGCCCACTCATCTTTGCAGAATTGTTGTAATTCAGCCACATTGGAGGGTTTTCGAGCATGAACCACCTTTTTAAGGTCATGCCACAGCATCTCAATGGGATTGAGGTCAGGACTTTGACTAGGCCACTCCAAAGTCTTCATTTTGTTTTTCTTCAGCCATTCAGAGGTGGACCTGCTGGTGTGTTTTGGATTATTGTCCTGACCCAAACACTTTTTCACACAGGGCCATGTAGTTTTGGATTTTGTTTTCCCTTAATAATAAAAACCTTCGTTTAAAAACTGCATGATGTGTTTACTTGTGTTATCTCTGACTAATATCTAAATGTGTTTGATTATCTGAAACATTAAAGTGTGACAAACATGCAAAAAAATAAGAAATCAGGCCAACACTTTTTCACACCCCTATATATATATATATATATATATATATATATATATATATATATATATATACACACATACACATATAAACTGTTGATCTGTAATGACTATGTAATAGCACTGTGTACTTTCTAACTCTCGTTCTCATGTCCATTCTTTAGGCCGGCTGCATGTACATCCACGGAGGCGTGGTGAACATCCACGAGAACAAGAGGACTGGCTCTCTGTTTAAGATCTGGCTGGTGGTCCCTAGCCTGCTGGAGCTGTGCTGGGAAAAACTGCTGAAATCATTTCCTCAACTGGCACAGCTCTCGACCATGCAGCTGCTTAACCTGGGCCTCACACAGGAACTCATCGAGCGCTTAAAATGAGGATTATCACCAAACATGCTCGCGATCTATTTTGGAACGGAGGATGGACGACACACTTGAGCCAGTGTCTGAAGATAAGGAATACAGGATCGGTTTTTGAAATTTCCTTTCCTTCTCCTTCTGGAATATATCCATATAATGTAGCCTGCCTTAAAACCAAAAAAAACTGCGGGTTGGCCTCTTTTCTTTTCCGTTGTACTTTTAATTATTTAAGATATCATGTAGGAAGTGGTTTGTCATTCAGGTCCCCCCTCTCCACTCTGTTTCTTTTGGCCTTCGCTGACTGTGGACGGGATAAACTCTGATTGCCTTCAGATAAACGTGAGCTGCTGCTCGAGGTTTTTTAGTTCTGCTACAACTACGGAAAGAAAAACGTCTCCATGTGCAATGCCAAGCTGGTTTGTGTGACATAGCAGATAATTACTATGCTGATTAGGCTAGCTAATGTTACGTGAATAATGTTCAGCAATCACACAAACACTGCTTTCCATTAGTCCAGCCCTTTTTCTTTCTTTTTTTTTTTATTTATTTATTTCTGCACAAAAAAATAAGAATCGTCATATCCTCTTGTTTCATCTGAATCTTTATTCACTGTGAATAAGGTGCTCTTTAATTTACTTTTAATGCTTTTATTATAATAAACTTTTTTTTTTTCTCTGCCAAATCTGAGCGCCCCTTATAAAGACCCTTAAATGATGACATTAGATTAATTAATCTGATTCAGTGCCTTTTCAAGGAATTGATTAAAATGTGCTAGATTTCATTTTTGACATGCCTTGGAGTAAGCACCTTACATATTTAAAATTATTTGAAATGTTAGTCATACATTTTATAAACCTGACTTTAAACCTCTATTTCCTTTTTATAAGATCCTTACTTAGGACGCATCGATACCTATACATCGTTCCAAAAAAAAAAGAAACACTCCAATACCAGCATCCGACAACCACATGATGCTGCACTAATGACTGGATGACACTAAATTATGTATTTCACACTTAATTAACCAATCAAAGCTGCTCTGTGTAAAATATCAAGAGAAGGAATTCTAGAGCCTCCTCCTACAATACAAGACAGACACCTGAGACCTGAGGCAAGTGTTTAAACAGTATTGTCCATAGCGAGCGAAAAAACCCAGTATTGAGAGTGAGATCAGGAGCATGAGCGCTTCATTTCTGCGAGCACTAAGACATGCATCTAACTAAAGCTACTGTTTAAAGTCCTAAAACTAGCAGCACACATGGCAGCAACCACTATAACCGGAGCAAATTAAAATGCCAAGTCAGTTCATAGGCTTCATGTCACGAGTTGCAAAAAATAAAATAAAATAAAAAATGCACTCTCACACTAGATATATTTTCGATGCGTCTGCAATCCTTAAGTAACTGCAAGCCTCATTTATGAGTAATATGTTTAAATAAATAAGCAAATGTGTCAAATATTTTGACATCAAGCTCAGTTCAACCTGATTCATTTAAACTCTGCTGAAGGAAATAGGCACTTAATAGCCACAATGTGAAACTGTTTGTCTTAGACTTCTAGCTCTAATTTATCAGGGCTGCACCTACCTGAAATATTTGCCCCGCCCTCCCTTTTAATTTTTTTCTGCATGACTGATGAATGAAGTTTGAGTATGAACGGCCCCACTGGATTCTGCTCCCTGTTGATGTGGTTTTAAGGCAGTAATCGAATACTTGTATTTGTGTTGTTCATAGGAAATCAATAAATTTATTGATTGAATAAGTTGTGCTGTTTTGGCTCTTTCAGGAAGGCCCAAAGGAACAACTGGTTCAAGGGCATCCCCCCGTATCAATCAATCATTACTGTATATGAAAGAATTATCTTGAACCAGTTACTGTTGTCATAGTAACAAGTTAGCCTAACACTTTTTCTATTATTTTTTCTCTTGACAGATTTATTGACACACAGGATATAATCCAATAAAGTGAATGTGATCAAGTGCTTAACACATTGCTAAAGTTGTGTATTGTAAATATTCTGGGAAAAGAATATAAACATTAATATGCAATGTGCACACACACACAAATTGGAAAAAACTAAAAGTATTTCCACCAGGAGAAGAGTCACCCAAACTACAGTGAAGTAAGATGAAGTAGTGCAAATACAAAGAAAAACACTTCTGTAAAACGAGAGAAAATGCAACACGGTGAGAAAGTTCTGGAGGATCAGCAGCCACGGGGAGATGGGGCGAAGAAGTACAATGCCAGGAGGATGAGGTAGACGACCACCAGAGCCGTTCCTGCCCGTGAAAAAGCACGTAAGTAATTGCATAATATTACTATACACTTAATATACTCCACAATGATCAGGCATAACATTGTCAGCAGTGACAGGTGAAGTGAATAAGACGGAGTATCTCCTCATCATGGCACCTGTTAGTGGGTGGGATATATTCGGCAGCAAGTGAACATTTTGTCCTCAAAGTTGGTGTGTTAGAAGCAGGAAAAATGGACAAGTGTAAGGATTTGAGCGAGTTTGACAAGGACCAAATTGTGATGGCTAGACCACTGGATCAGAACATCTCCAAAACTGCAGCTCTTGTGGGGTGTTCCCGGTCTGCAGTGGTCAGTATATCAAAAGTGGTCCAAGGAAGGAACAATGGTGAACCGGTGACAGGGTCATGGACGGTCAAGGCTCACTGATGCACGTGGGGAGTGAAGGCTGGCCCGTGTGATCCGATCCAACAGACGAGCTACTGTTGCCCACTAACAGGTGCCATGATGAGGAGATAATCAGTCTTATTCACTTCACCTCTCATTGCTCAGAATGTTATGGCTGATCGGTGTATATTAGATAGTTATTAGTTATAGTTATTAGATAGCAACTAAATAAACTAGATCTTGATAACAGGGGAAATGAACCCAAATCCATATAAATAGACAAAATGACTGCCCTTAACTGTGCGTAAAGTTGTCTAACTTCAGTCAATTAAAGCGGTTTCGTTTCTAAACTCATACGAATTTCTCAAAACAGATACCACTTACCCTGGAAGTAATCACACTTCCCATCCATGAAGATGTAATTGACCAGGATGACGCTGAAGATGCTCGCCCACAGGTGCAAGTCGCTGAATATGAGAACAAATCCGACGTCCTGGAGAGAAAAGGTTTTGTTTTTTTGTTTGCAGACATCATGAGATGTAGTCAAGCTTTTCTCCTGTTACTTACATAAACAGCATTGAATAAGATCAGTAGTGGAATCTGAAGCATGCAGACTTGTACAGCGATACAATTTCCAACTTCCAGGCTGAAAAACAGTTTTTAAGTCACTAACTAAAGAAGAAAATAAAACGATAAAGAGGTTGAAATGATGTAGGAATAGTTCTGACCTTAAACTAATGTTATTCTGCAGGGCGAACTGGATCCCGTTGACTATTTCGGGAAGTTCAGGAACCATCGCCAGCACAGTAACACCAATAAAGTACTGCGACATCACAACACAACACCACACAGCAGCAACAAATACACATCTTAAATTCCTTTATAAGGAGATCTTTTAGCCTTTTTCAGCCAGAACAAAAATCAAGTGGCTCAAATTTTGGTGCGTTCCTCATTTAACTCAATCAATACCAGAATAATAAAATAAAACATCTGACCATAAAATCAGAAGCTGATAGAAAGAGGTATATTTTAAACAATGTTATATTTACAGATGTTTTGACAGATGGCTTGTAGTTTTGAGGACATGGTGAATATCGGATCCAGAAAGCGTGTGGAAATGTGGTTAATCAGACATGTCTGTAGGATAACGGTGTGTGTGTGTGTTGGGATCGACATCATCTTATGGAAGAGTGAGACAGTGTGGAGAGACGGACCTGAGACACGCTGGAGTGACAGATGATGGGTTTGATGTGCTCGGTGGTGAGATCTGCACAGGCTGCTGTCAGGAACGTGGCCATGATCAGGACCACCAAAGCTCTCCATCTGGACCAGTGCACCACTGGATCAGGGTCACTCGCCACGAACACTAACACACAGAGACAGAGACAAATACATACATACAGACAGACATATACACACAGACGCATACATATACATATAGACACACACACAGAGACAGACAGACACATACATATACACACACACAGACGCATACACATACACGCAGACATGTACATATAGACACATACACGCAGACATGTACATATAGACACACAGAGACAGACACATACATATACACACACAGACGCATACACATACACGCAGACATGTACATATAGACACATACACGCAGACATGTACATATAGACACACACAGAGACAGACAGACACATACACATACACGCAGACATGTACATATAGACACACATGCAGACATGTACATATAGACACATATGCAGACATGTACATATAGACACACACAGAGACAGACAGACGCATACACATACACGCAGACATGTACATATAGACACATATGCAGACATGTACATATAGACACACACAGAGACAGACAGACGCATACACATACACGCAGACATGTACATATAGACACATATGCAGACATGTACATATAGACACATATGCAGACATGTACATATAGACACACACAGAGACAGACAGACGCATACACATACACGCAGACGTACATATAGACACACACACAGAGACAGACACATACACACAGACATGCAGACACACACACACGCAGACATGTACATATAGACATACACAGAGACAGACAGACACATACATATACACACACAGACGCATACACGCAGACATGTACATAGACACATACACGCAGACATGTACATATAGACACACAGACAGACATACATACACACAGACACACAGACGCAGACATGTACATATAGACACACAGAGACAGACACATACACACAGACAGACGCATACACACGCAGACATGTACATATAGACACACATACAGACGCATACACACACAGACATGTACATATAGACACAGACACATACACAGGGACAGAGACACGCACACAGACAGACGCACACATACATAACGTAAAAGAAAAACACATTATCTAAATGCAAATCTACTTATAATAATTAGATTTGATCAAAGCCTCTCTGATCAAAGTCACAGAAATGCAATTATGTTAAGAGAAACGTGACTTAATCCGGGTTTACACTTTCATTTTTATTACGTTTATTTCTCATCACACTTGTTCCATATGATCCCAATCAGATCTTGCCCAAATTCTCTCTGATGAGCCTTAAAAGAGCATCGATGAGCAGAAAAAATCCCAGAGTGTAAACACAGCTTTAAACATTCCACTGTATGAAGTGTGTGTGTGGAGGGTTGAATAAACCGGCCCCCTCTGGTGGACGCACCATGGCAGTGTGCGTCGCTGAAGTGGATGTCGTAGATGTGCGTGTGCGTCTTCAGCGTGAAGATCAAACCGATGAGATACGCAGCAGGGAGAAGCACAGACACCGTGTACACCAGAGGCCTGCAACATCACCGCAGCATTCGGTTAATTCTTATTCCCCATATTTACACACTGATCACTGAACACGTGCCTTCACACTCACTCGATATGACTCAGGAACAAGGAGCGGTTGTTCTCGCTCTGAAAAAGTAAGCGAGAAGAAGTTAGTTTCCGGACACAGTGTGAGCAGTAACATGGTGTCTTTATGAGCGATCACACACCAGATCATAGTGGCAGTCCGTGCAGATGAAGGGTCCGGTGATGTTACCAGACAGATTACTGCAGCTGTCACACACCAGGTTCCCGTAGGCTTTAGAGAACAGAGTTGGAGCAAACACACCTGCAGTAAAAACAAAACAAAATGATATAGATATCGTTCATTTGTTAAACATCAACTCATTTTTATAATGTTTAGCATTATTCTTATATTAGGTGGCATAAGAGTCCCTGTGAATCAACGGTTACTATAGAAACTAAACATATAAGAATAGATACATAAATTAGTTAAAACCATTTCAACGAATCAGATTAGAGAATTCAACATCGCTGTAGCACGACACAATAGAAACAGTAACATGCTGTGTTTCACACACACACACAGACCACACCCAATACACAGGGAGCACCCAAAAAATTATTCCCAACACACCCACAGCACCAAAAATCACACCCAACACACCCAAAAATCACTCCCAACAGCACCAAAAATCACACCCAACACACCCAAAAATCACACCCAACACACCCAAAAATCACTCCCAACAGCACCAAAAATCACACCCAACACACCCACAGCACCAAAAATCACACCCAACACACCCAAAAATCACACCCAACAGCACCAAAAATCACACCCAACACACCCACAGCACCAAAAATCACACCCAACACACCCAAAAATCACTCCCAACAGCACCAAAAATCACACCCAACACACCCAAAAATCACTCCCAACACACCCAGAACACCCAAAAATCACACCCACAGCACCAAAAATCACACCCAACACACCCACAGCACCAAAAATCACACCCAACACACCCACAGCACCAAAAATCACACCGAACACACCCACATCACACCCAACACACCCACAGCACCAAAAATCACACCAAACACACCCACAGCACACCACACACCCACATCACACCAAACACACCCACAGCACCAAAAATCACACCAAACACACCCAAAAATCACTCCCAACAGCACCAAAAATCACACCAAACACACCCACAGCACCAAAAATCACACCCAACACACCCACAGCACCAAAAATCACACCCAACACACCAAAAATCACACCCAACACACCCACAGCACCAAAAATCACACCCAACACACCCACAGCACCAAAAATCACACCCAACACACCCACATCACACCCAACACACCCACATCACACCCAACACACCCACATCACACCCAACACACCCACAGCACCAAAAATCACACCAAACACACCCACAGCACCAAAAATCACACCAAACACACCCACATCACACCAAACACACCCACAGCACCAAAAATCACACCAAACACACCCAAAAATCACTCCCAACAGCACCAAAAATCACACCAAACACACCCACAGCACCAAAAATCACACCCAACACACCAAAGATCACATCCAACACACCCACAGCACCAAAAATCAAACCCAACACACACAGAACACACCCAATACACAGGGAGCACCCAAAAGTCAAAAATGACCCAACAGACACCCAACGCACACTTGAGTAGGCTGATGTGAAAATCTGATCTTGTTGACAACTTTTTATCAACTTTGCTGTTGCTGCATAAGCTCTCAAATATTCACGTCATCATGAGCCCTATTTGGACTGGATCAGTTTAACACGGGGTTCCACATGACAAATTCTACAATCTGTGTTTACGTTACAGTTTATGTACAAGCAAGACTAAGACTGCGTCATATTTTACTGTAAACCCTCCCCACACACACACGTAATTTTACAGTAAATCCATTTCAAACATCACACTCGAATAATTTTCAAGTTTCTGAAAGCTATAAATTTATTACTGCTTGATTGTGTTGTCATGCTCCTCCTCCTCCTCCTCCTCTACTCACCACCGACTGAGATGAAGAGCAGAGCGGAGCTGACTCCAGCTGATCGACTGTTGAATCTCTGTTCACGATGCTTGCAGCCCCCGATGATCATACATAAGCCCTGAAACACAGATTACTGGACGATCACGCTGAGGCAGACTGGACAAAACTCCTGAGGTGTGTGGATGACTACTAAACAAATTCCTGGGGATTTTACACAGATACCAGAGGCATACTAGGCGACAATACATTATTTACAAACACAACAGGTTCTGCCATGTTGCTGTTTTAATATTATCTAGAAAGCTTATAAATTACTCAAAACCCGTCCGACCAATCAGACTGGAGAATTCAACCCTGTGGAAAAATTTATAATAATAAAACACAAAAGAAAAGATAACATGCTATGCTTGTACAAACACACATTAATACACACACACACACACAACCACACATCCACCCACCCTTACACACACAACCAACCACACATCTACCTACTCTTACACACACCCAACCACCCACCCTTACACACACACCCACCCAACCACACATCCACCCACCCTTACACACACACACAATCACACATCCACCCACCCTTACACACACAACCAACCACACATCTACCTACTCTTACACACACCCAACCACCCACCCTTACACACACACCCAACCACACATCCACCCACCCTTACACACACACCCAACCACACATCCACCCACCCTTACACACACAACCAACCACACATCCACCCACCCACCCAACCACACATCCACCCACCCTTACACACACCCACCCAACCACACATCCACCCACCCTTACACACACCCACCCAACCACACATCCACCCACCCTTACACACACCCACCCAACCAACCACACATCCACCCACCCTTACACACACCCACCCAACCACACATCCACCCACCCTTACACACACAACCAACCACACATCCACCCACCCTTACACACACAACCAACCACACATCCACCCACCCTTACACACACAACCAACCACACATCCACCCACCCTTACACACACACCCAACCACACATCCACCCACCCTTACACACACAACCAACCACACATCCACCCACCCTTACACACACCCACCCAACCACACATCCACCCACCCTTACACACACCCACCCAACCACACATCCACCCACCCTTACACACACCCACCCAACCACACATCCACCCACCCTTACACACCCACCCAACCACACATCCACCCACCCTTACACACCCACCCAACCACACATCCACCCACCCTTACACACCCACCCAACCACACATCCACCCACCCTTACACACACCCACCCAACCACACATCCACCCACCCTTACACACACACCCAACCACACATCCACCCACCCTTACACACACACCCAACCACACATCCACCCACCCTTACACACACACCCAACCACACATCCACCCACCCTTACACACACACCCAACCACACATCCACCCACCCTTACACACACCCAACCACACATCCACCCACCCTTACACACACCCAACCACACATCCACCCACCCTTACACACACCCACCCAACCACACATCCACCCACCCTTACACACACAAGCAACCACACATCCACCCACCCTTACACACACACCCAACCACACATCCACCCACCCTTACACACACACCCAACCACACATCCACCCACCCTTACACACACACCCAACCACACATCCACCCACCCTTACACACACCCTTACACACACCCACCCACCCTTACACACACCCACCCACCCTTACACACACCCACCCACCCTTACACACACCCACCCACCCTTACACACACCCTTACACACACCCAACCACACATCCACCCACCCTTACACACACAACCAACCACACATCCACCCACCCTTCCTTACACACACACACACACACACACCCAACCACACATCCACCCACACATCCACCCACCCTTCCTTACACACACACACACACCCTTCACACACACACACACACACACACACACCCTTACACACACACACCCAACCACCCTTCCACACACACACACACCCAACCACCCTTCCACCAATCTTACACACACACACAACCCTTACACACACAATCTTACACATCCACACACCCTTACACACACACCCAACCACACATCCACCCACCCTTACACACACACCCAACCACACATCCACCCACCCTTACACACACACCCAACCACACATCCACCCACCCTTACACACACACACACAACCACACATCCACCCACCCTTACCCACACACACCCAACCACACATACCCAACCACCCTTACACACACACACCCAACCACCCACCCTTACACACACACCCCCCCACCCAACCACACATCCACCCACCCTTACACACACACCCCCACCCAACCACACATCCACCCACCCTTACACACACCCACCCAACCACACATCCACCCACCCTTACACACACAACCAACCACACATCCACCCACCCTTACACACACAACCAACCACACATCCACCCACCCTTACACACACAACCAACCACACATCCACCCACCCTTATACACACCCACCCAACCACACATCCACCCACCCTTATACACACCCACCCAACCACACATCCACCCACCCTTACACACACACACCCAACCACACATCCACCCACCCTTACACACACACCCAAGCACACATCCACCCACCCTTACACACCCACCCAACCACACATCCACCCAACCACACATCCACCCACCCATACATCCACCCACCCTTACACACACACACCCAACCACACATCCACCCACCCTTACACACACATCCACCCACCCTTACACACACACACCCAACCACACACCCTTACACACACACCCAACCACACATCCACCCACCCTTACACACACACACCCAACCACACATCCACCCACCCTTACACACACACCCAAGCACACATCCACCCACCCTTACACACCCACCCAACCACACATCCACCCAACCACACATCCACCCACCCATACATCCACCCACCCTTACACACACACACCCAACCACACATCCACCCACCCTTACACACACACACACACACCCAAGCACACATCCACCCACCCTTACACACACACACCCAACCACACACCCTTACACACACACCCAACCACACATCCACCCACCCTTACACACACACACAACCACACACAACCAACCACACATCCACCCACCCTTACACACACCCACACATCCACCCACCCTTACACACACACCCAACCACACCCACCAATCTTACACACACACACACACACCCAACCACACATCCACCCAATCTTACACACACACACCCAACCACACATCCACCCACCCTTACACACACCCACACATCCACCCACCCTTACACACACACCCAACCACACCCACCAATCTTACACACACACACACACCCCCTTACACACACACACCCCCAACCACACATCCACCCACCCTTACACACACCCACACATCCACCCACCCTTACACACACACACACACCCAACCACACCCACCCCCAACCACACATCCACCCACCCTTACACACACCCACACATCCACCCACCCTTACACACACACCCAACCACACCCACCAATCTTACACACACACACACAATCTTACACACACACAACCACACATCCACCCAACCACACATCCACCCACCCTTACACACACCCACACATCCACCCACCCTTACACACACCCACCCCCAACCACACATCCACCCACCCTTACACACACACCCAACCACACACCCCCATCCACACATCCACCAATCTTACACACACACACCCTTACACACCCACACATCCACACACCCCCAACCACACATCCACCCACCCTTACACACACACACACACACCCTTACACACACCCACACACCCCCAACCACACATCCACCCACCCTTACACACACCCACCCGCCCTTACACACACCCCCAACCACACATCCACCCACCCTTACACACACACCCTTACACACACACACACACACACCCCCAACCACACCCACCCCCAACCACCCACCCTTACACACACACCCAACCACACACACCCATCCACCAATCTTACACACACACCCCCACCCTTACACACACACCCCCAACCACACATCCACACACCCTTACACACACCCACCCACCCTTACACACACACACCAATCTTACACACACACACACACACACACACACACACACACACACACACACACACACATCCACCCAATCTTACACACACCCACCCTTACACCCACCCACCCCCAACCACACATCCACCCACCCTTACACACACACACACACACACACACACACACACACACCCACCCTTGCACACACCATGGTTACACACATGCAAGGTTGTACACCTGGCCAGCCAACCAAACATCCATCCACCCACCCACCCTTACATACACCCATCCACACTAACATACACACACACACCGGAATAAAGAGGATGCATCCGAGCAGAGTCCCTGTGAGTGCGGCTTTAACGAGCTCTCCGTAACATCTACTCCCGATGCGATGACCCTGCAGCAGAGCCGTGATGTAGAAGGTCATCTCCGTGATGGACCCGAACGTAGCATTCACTACAGCTCCCACTGCAAAGTTACTCTGGGCTGAGATGCTGAGAGAGAAAAATCACAAGCAGGGTTTTAAATCCAGCTGACCACGGTGTGTAAATTCTAAACAAAATATTTTATACAACAGAGTGTAAAAGCTTGCATACTCAAACTGGACCCACGGGGGATGTAAACTTTTGCACAGACACATAACTGAAAGGACTTTTTACCTGGCTATCCCCATGCCGATGTAGTAAGACAGGGGAATGATGGAGGTCACAGCTGTGGCAAACTTCACCTCAGACCTGACAAAAGTATTATCACGATCCACATAACCGGTCACCAGAGCGATGATGACGAGCGACAGCAAGTCTGAGCAAAACAGGCGTCAAGGACTTTAACCCTTACAAAGCCTCAGGAGATAAAACACTACAGTTAACATACACTTGGAATCTATAATACAGAGGTTTTATTTCACCCGCTAACCCGGAAATGCGTCGCAAAACCTTGTATCGGGAATAAACAGCCATCTTTCTGCTTCTTCTTCTTGTACACCATAAAATGCTGTATGCTTAATAACTTCAGAGTGGATATAAACATGGACTTAAGTTTCAGAGGTTCATGTTACATGAGAATATATGAATTGTGGTTCCTGGATAAAACGCGATTACGTCGGTTGCAGACACACCAAACCTAGATTTTTAACTACACCGATCAGGCATAGCATTATGACCACCTGCCTAATATTGTATTGGTCTCACTTTTGCTGCCAAAACAGCCCTGACCCATCGAGGCATGGACTCCACTAGATCCCTGAAGGTGTGCTGTGGTATTTGGCACCAAGATGTTAGCAGCAGATCCTTTAAGTCCTGTAAGTTGCAAGGTGGGGCCCATGGAGGACTTAAAGGATACTTTTGATATATACTGACCACTGCAGACCGGGAACACCCCATAAGAGCTGCAGTTTTGGAGATGTTCTGATCCAGTGGTCTAGCCATCACAATTTGACCCTTCATCAAACTCGCTCAAATCCTTACACTTGTCCATTTTTCCTGCTTCTAACACATCAACTTTGAGGACAAAATGTTCACTTGCTGCCTAATATATCCCACCCACTAACAGGTGCCATGATGAGGAGATCATCAGTGTTATTCACTTCAGAGGCAGCTATGGGCAATGGTTAGAATTTCTTGGAAGTTCTCAGGTCAGGAATATCATCAGAGATTCTCTGAGAACGTGATGTTTTTTGTTTTTCGCACCATCCTGTGTAAGCTCTAGAGAATGTTGTGTGAAAACAATTAAAAATTACACGTTTGTGGTTTTGTTGCTTTAAAGGTGCATTATGTAAAACATTAGGTATTAGATATTATTAATACAATAATAAAATTTATAATAATAGTTTCATTTTTATAGCATGTCATATAAAAGCAGCTCATTAAGATGAATATATAAAACAATAAAAGAAAGAAATGGAAAATGTCGTTTAACACAAAAAAATAGAACATATAAAAGAAGAGAATAAATTACATATTAAATTATAAATCTCAAAAATATATTTCTCTGAATGTGACTTTATAAAGGGTCTATAAAATGACTGATGGATGATATGCAAGCAATC
Source organism: Hemibagrus guttatus (assembly GCA_033459395.1). Taxonomy (NCBI): domain Eukaryota; kingdom Metazoa; phylum Chordata; class Actinopteri; order Siluriformes; family Bagridae; genus Hemibagrus; species Hemibagrus guttatus. The sequence goes on from JAUCMX010000018.1 coordinate 5,754,544, forward strand.
CGGACCGGAAACCTGTTTTTTCCAAATGAGATTTCTCTTTGGCTTCACGTCACTTGCGCTGAGGCTCAAATCAATGTTTTTTCTAAATATCTTCAGATTATTTGGGGAAAATAATCCACTCTTGCAGCTTTAACCACATATAGAAAGTGCAGAGTTTGTACACTAACTTGAGACAAGTTAGAAGTGGTGAAAGGATACTGACGGCGAAGACGTTGATCCCGTCCACCGTGTACTTGTAGTAGTACCAGTTAAAGGCCCGGTAGCAGCACAGGAGGACCCTGGATTCACAATTTTGGGGCTAAAACACACACAAAAAAAGTTAATCATAGCAAATGAAAAAAGAAATTCTGACAGAATGAAGAGAAATGGCACAAAGGGAGCGTGCTGTTGAATGAGTGACTCTAATGTTAAACATATAAAGAACAATTACATGCTTGCTCTGGATAAAGAATTAAATGTTCTTAAAACATACAACCACACACCCTCTCACACACACACACACACACCCTCTCACACACACACCCTCTCACACACACACCCTCTCACACACACACCCTCTCACACACAAAACCAACCACACACACCCTCTCACACACACACACACCCTCTCACACACACACACACCCTCTCACACACACACACACCCTCTCACACACACACACCCTCTCACACACACACACACCCTCTCACACACACACACCCCCTCTCACACACACACACCCCCTCTCACACACACACCCTCTCACACACACACACCCTCTCACACACACACACCCTCTCACACACACACACACCCTCTCACACAAAACCAACCACACACCCTCTCACACACACACACACACCCTCTCACACACAAAACCAACCACACACCCTCTCACACACACACACCCTCTCACACACAAAACCAACCACACACCCTCTCACACACACACACACACCCCCTCACACACAAAACCAACCACACACCCTCTCACACACACACACACACACACACACACACACACACACCCTCTCACACACACCCTCTCACACACACACCCTCTCACACACACACCCTCTCACACAAAACCAACCACACACCCTCTCACACACACACACACCCTCTCACACACAAAACCAACCACACACCCTCTCACACACACACACCCTCTCACACACAAAACCAACCACACACCCTCTCACACACACACACACACACACACACACACACCCCCTCTCACACACAAAACCAACCACACACCCTCTCACACACACACACACACCCTCTCACACACACACACACACCCTCTCACACACACACACACACCCTCTCACACACACACACACACCCTCTCACACACACACACACACACACACACACACCCTCTCACACACAAAACCAACCACACACCCTCTCACAGACACACACACAAAACCAACCACACATCCACACACCCTCTCACAGACACACACACAAAACCAACCACACACCCCCTCTCACAGACACACACAAAACCAACCACACACCCCCTCTCACACACAAAACCAACCACACACCCCCTCTCACAGACACACACACACCCACAAAACCAACCACACACCCTCTCACAGACACACACACCCTCTCACAGACAGACACACCCTCTCACAGACAGACACACACACACAAAACCAACCACACACCCTCTCAGACACACACACACAAAACCAACTACACATCCACACACCCACTCACAGAAACACACACAAAACCAACCACACACCCCCTCTCACAGACACCCAACCACACACCCTCACAGACACACACACCCTCTCACAGACAGACAGACACACACACACACACACAAAACCAACCACACATCCACACACCCTCTCACAGACACACACACACAACCAACCACACATCCACACACCCACTCACAGAAACACACACAAAACCATCCACACACCCTCTCACAGACACACACACCCACAAAACCAACCACACACCCTCTCACAGACACACACACCCTCTCACAGACAGACACACACACATCCACACACCCTCTCACAGACACACACACAAAACCAACCACACATCCACACACCCACTCACAAAACCAACCACACACCCCCTCTCACAGACAGACACACACACATCCACACACCCATTCACAGACACACACACCCACAAAACCAACCACACACCCTCTCACAGACACACACACCCTCTCACAGACAGACACACACACATCCACACACCCTCTCACAGACACACACACAAAACCAACCACACATCCACACACCCACTCACAAAACCAACCACACACCCCCTCTCACAGGCACCCAACCACACACCCTCACAGACACACACACCCTCTCACAGACAGACAGACACACACACCCACAAAACCAACCACACACCCTCTCACAGACACACACACACACATCCACACACCCTCTCACAGACACACACACAAAACCAACCACACATCCACACACCCACTCACAAAACCAACCACACACCCCCTCTCACAGGCACCCAACCACACACCCTCACAGACACACACACCCTCTCACAGACAGACAGACACACACACACACACACAACCAACCACACACCCTCTCACAGACACACACACCCTCTCACAGACACACACACAAAACCAACCACACATCCACACACCCTCTCACAGACACACACACACACAACCAACCACACATCCACACACCCACTCACAGAAACACACACAAAACCATCCACACACCCTCTCACAGACACACCCACAAAACCAACCACACACCCTCTCACAGACACACACACCCTCTCACAGACAGACACACACACATCCACACACCCTCTCACAGACACACACACAAAACCAACCACACATCCACACACCCTCTCACAGACACACACACACACACACACATCCACACACCCTCTCACAATCACACACACACAAAACCAACCACACATCCACACACCCTCACCCACACACAAAACCAACCACACATCTCACACAGAGATTGTGCCAGCTCCGGTGGCATCCAGAGATGGACCAGGTCCAGCCGGGTTCTGCTTTCTGAGGACTGGAGTAATCAAAGCAGCACTGCCAACACTATGTGGACATTTTACACAAAACATTCTACACCTGCTGTATCTGCATCACACAACTAATGCAGAAAGGACATTGTTCATATCACACTCTCCGGTGTCACCCAGATGAAGATGGGTTCCCTTTTGAGTCTGGTTCCTCTCAAGGTTTCTTCCTAATACCATCTAAGGGAGTTTTTCCTTGCCACAGTCACCCGAGTCACCTCAGGCTCGCTCACTAGGGAAAATGTTGTCTAACATCTAGGACTGTTTGTTTCTATGTTTATTGTTTCTTATGTTCTGTAAAGCTGCTTTGAGACAATGATCTTTGTTAAAAGCGCTAAACAAATAAAATTGAATTGAATTGAATTCCACACACCCTCTCACACAAAACCAACCACACACCCTCACCCACACACAAAACCAACCATGCATCCACACACCCTCACAAAACCAACCACACATTCACACACCCTCTCACACACACATACAAAACCACACATTCACACCCTCTCACAGAAACACACAAAACCAACCACACATCCACACACCCTTTCACACACACACACAAAACCAACCTTGCATCCACACACCCTTTCACATGATTAATGATTAATAAATCTAAAACATTAACCAAACTCACGGTCTTCACTGGTTGAACCTGGATCTCGTCGGGTGGCAGGAAGAGGACGATGCTGAGGATCCGGCCGTTCATTTTGGCAACAGGGATGGTGAAGACCATCATCCAGGAGAGGAAGCAGGCCAGGGAGTGGATTAGAGCAAGAGGAAGGTAACCCAGCACGAGCCAAACGTATGTACTCACGCAACACTACAACACACGATACGCAAAGGTGTTAAAGAACGTTAGACATGACTGCTACGTGCAATGGTTGTATATTTAACTGGTTGTCATTTTTAACTTACGTTCTTGTTCACGGGCTCTAATTAAATTAGGAGTTCATTAAGCAGTTTTGGATTGCTTGATGCATGAAAAGAATTCTAAATATGTGTTTTCTGTATAAAAGCACTGTTTAAGAGCATTGTTAAGAGCAGGACAGCCACATGTTGGAGGTTTACGCTTACGGCAGATGCGTTTATCCAGTGCTTTGAAGTTTCACTCAATACTGGTTCACTAGATCAGAGACTCAATACTGTCAGTCTAAAAACTCTGTTGGGAAGAAATACAGCAAGAAAAGCACTCTTTATTTTGGAACAAGTGCTAATTTAAGTACTTCAAGGACAAGGTACGTTTTTACACGTCATGAAAACAGCTGATCTGACATCTAAGGGATGTTCAGTCCACCGTCTAGGTACCAGAACAGTAGTCTCCTGCAGCCAGAGCTTCAGACTGACAGCAGAAGGTCTGGACTCCATAGCAGCTTTTATTGGCCCAGGATTGCCAAAGAGGGCATCTGACTGACGTGTACAGCAACCAATCACAGTTCGCTTTTGTTCCGAATCAAAAACAGACCAAAGTGCAACCACAGAATTCGTGCAAATTACCCGTGAACTTCACAATTTGGAAAATCCAGCATTTAGCTGATCCTCATAAGCCTCAGTGTTACACATGTAAACATGACTGCTTCCTTCTTCCATGAGGGAAGCAGAGCATCATGACTCTTTTGTTTCCAAGCAAAAAAGTTAAAAGAATAAAAAAAACGCCACACACACACATACACACACGTCTTCTGGAAATCCTGTACAATCCAAATATCCAATAAGATGATGACTTCAAAACACCCGAAGAAGTGTTTTCGATTTTATGTTCCAACTGAATCAGACGTTCAGTCAATGGTTCGTGAGGCTGAGACTGCCAGAACAGAGCAGAGAATGAAAGACACTTCCTTCACTTCCTCCATGCATCCAGACACGATCAGGTGCTGTAGCAGATACTCAGGACTTAGACATCTGTGACCTGCAACGTACCCTGGGAGACAGTGGGAACAGTGCTAGAGGATCGGGGGCAGTATGGAGCAGTGCGCTGTGATAAGTGAAAGGTTCTTCACCATGAAGTAGGAACACACACAGGTCTAAGTCCTGAGTATCTGATACAGCATTTCATTGTGTCTGGAATTAAGGAGGAATTGAAGGAAATGTCTTTCATTTATAACAGGGGAGACTTGATGCAGTTCGTTATAAATGTACTGTTCCATTTGCCACTTTTTTTGGAGATGTACGATGTTTATTACAGGTTTGAGATCTGACTGTGGGATTTAATCAGATTGAATCTGATCAAATTAATTTGACAATCTAATTATTAAAGTTTCAAGGCTCAAAAGAAGGCAATTCAATGTTTTAAAAGAGTTAAAGTGTGTGTGAGGAAGGGACTATAAGAGTGATATAAAATGTGACGTGGAAATTCTCTAACAAACCGTAGTTCACTGTTTTTCCTTGTCCTCTAAGCAGCTGGAGCTTGGAGTCTCTCTTTTGTAACATTTTCTCTATATTTTACTCTTCAGGTCAGTTTTGGTGATTAAGAGCATTACAACAAAAAACATCAGTTTTCCATTCCATTTCTTATGTGAATTAAAATGTAAAGAAATACACGGATATCCATTATTCTAAGTATTCTTATGCTCACCCAGTAAGAGCGCTTCTGAGGAGGAGGAGGAGGGACGTTTATAGTGACAGGTGGGGATTTCATCAGAGGTGTGGACTCCTTCACGTCACCCGCTTCCTCTGGAATGGCTTCGCAGTGCGGGAATTTGACGCAGCATTTCCGTAGCAGGCTGCTGGACTGAGAAGAAACAGGAAGGAAAATAAAATACTGTCCGGCAGAACGGACAGCGGAGAAGCTGTACTGAAAATACAGTAACATCACGAGGAGCACAGGTTAAATTGAAGCACAGAGTCGATGAACTTTTTAAACCATTTCCAGAGCGTCCTTCATTTAGTGTTGGGGAAAAAAACTGAAGTAAAATGGAACGCTGGTTAAAATGGAAGCAAAAGTGATGACAGACGACTAATAAAACGCTTCAGTAACAATTTCTTTGGCTGATTTGTTGGTTGTTGTTTTGTTTTTTTTAAGTGCTAGGGACTGGAATAGTGCCAGAAAAAACATCAAAATCAGTGTTATATAATCCTCAAATGAACACAAATCAAAATGATACCTCGTCTTAAATCCCAATTTAACCCCTTTCCTAGGTGCAACTAGGAATCTAGGAAAATGATGTATAAAAGCCGTCCCTTTTTTTTTTTTTTTGAGCATCTTCGTGAGGTTACCTTTTGTAAAGCTTTCCCAAAAGGCCACAATAAATATCCTGACAACTTGAAGCACAGTTTCCCTGCAGTCAAGGAGACAAAAATATATATACAGCATCAGGTGAGATACAGGAACCGGATCAAATCACCAAAATCAAGCCGAAACCTTCACTACGTACCATGTGGAATCGCAACGATGGTGCAAAACATCAGCAAGCTAACAAGAAAATAAGCTAGAGAGATCCACCAGCCGAAGAGAAGCGCATAAGCGACGTTACCAACGCTGATTGGCGAGCCTAAAGCAGAAATGAAGGAGAAATATTTCCATTTCCAATTAATCCACAAACAATATAGCAGATTTTATATGAGACAGGTTATGTCGCTGAGAAACGATCTTCACTGACCTGTATAGGGTTTGATGAAGATCTGCTCCGAGTACAGCTCCTTCACCTGGTCTGATCTGTCCTCGATGGGACGCTCTGTAACGTGACTCTTCCACTTCCTGAAACCAAACTGCCACACAAGCGCATAGGGTTACGAGAGAAAAAACTCTGGCTTTCGTAAATACAGGATCATGGGGATTAGTATAGTGGCCGAGAAGTGCAAAACGAAACTGAAAATCCAAAAACAAAAGGACAATTCAGACAAACCGGAAAAGGTAGGTATAGTTTGAGAACGGAATTCTTACAACTTATTGTATGAGACATCTGATTTTTTTTTTTTTTTTTTTGTCTGGGAGAGGTTGGTGGGCTTCTTACAATAAATAAAGCACTGGTTTATTTACCATATAGTTATTGACTAGTTTGTGTGCCTCCACTTCGTTCTCGGCGCGGATGGTGGTCCTCAGACTCGCTTCCTGCCAGGCGTCCTCAGTGCCCCGGGAGTGTACAGAGAGTCCTGACGGCGAGATCTAAAGTCACTACTGAGCACTGAACACCACTAGGGTATGTAAGGAGTAAAAATAACTTTTATGAAAACACAAACATATGCATACTCGTCAAATATCTATCCTAACAAAAAACATGCTTTGCTGTATAAAACTTAGATACATGAGGGGAAAAAACAGTCCTCTCATTCGACATGTTCTTAAAGTGATGTTCGGTTAGTCTCGTCCATCTGTACATGGTTACACATCTTATCCAATCAGCTGCCAGATTATTCTAAAGTTTTAAGACATTATATAACGTTTGTAAAACAAGTTCTTTATCAAATATCGTCAAACCGAATCTTGTCATTTGTTTAGATAAGCAGGTCTACCACAGACTAACTAATGTTGCATTTAGCTTCTTCACAATATCAAAATATTAATGATTTAAAAATATATATAGAAAATATCACAAAGTATTAAATATATGAAACAAATTCTGTTTCACACACCGTTTCTATCCTGAAAAGATGTAATATTCAGCCTCACAGTTTTTCTGTGTTTACTCTCTGATCAGATCAGCGTAAAATAAATATATAAATAAATAAAAATGTATATACATAGAATTTATACAATTTCGTAAAATGATTTCATTTCAGTTTTCCCTTTTCACACCAAAACAATACTTTTGCACTACAACATACAAACAGAGTCATAGCAAAACAATCTACGTATGAAGACGTCTCACTGTGAGCCGAGAGGCATTTGGGCGTGTGGTGGATGATCTGGTGCGAGCCACAGGGTGAAGGAGTATCGACCATCTCCGGGTGAAAGCTGGCCACACACAGTCTGTCACACTGGGAGCTACGGCGATAAACTCTGTGCTCATGGTCCCACAGGTGTTCTGTAAATCAGCCCAGAGTGGTAAGATGAAGAAAAACTACTAAAAAAACATCCTGAAGAGTTCCATCAGAGTGTGGTATGGCAGCTCCACAGTGTGTGAAAACCACCCAATGCACCTTCAGCACCCAACTACCTGCCATTGAGCCTCTTCACCACAGTAGATGTCTGCGCAGTGCACACAAAATCATCAAGGACTCCTCCCACCCTAGTCACAAACTCTTATTTACTCTTATAAACTCCATTTGCACCAGAATCAGCAGGTTCAGGGCCAGTAGTTTTCCCTACAACCATAAACCTACTGAACTCTACACTACATCGCTAGGACACTGATGTCCTATGCACAGCCTTATTTATTTGATGTATATACACCGATCAGGCATAGCATTATAACCACATGCCTAATATTGTGTTGGTCCCCCTTTTGCTGCCAAAACAGCCCTGATCCGTTGAGGCTTGAACTCCACTAGATCCCTGAAGGTGTGCTGTGGGATCTGGCACCAAGTTGTTAGCAGCAGATCCTTTAAGTCCTGTAAGTTGTGAGGTGAGGCCTCCATGAATCTGACTTGTTTGTACAGCACATCCTACAAATGCTCGATTGGATTGAGATCTGGGGAATTCAACACCTCAAACTTCTTGTTGTGCTCATCAAACCATTCCTGAACACCCCACAAGAGCTGCAGTTTTGGAGATGTTCTGATCCAGTGGTCTAGCCATCACAATTTGGCCCGTCATCAAACTCGTTCAAATCCTTACACTTGCCCATTTTTCCTGCTTCTAACATCAACTTTGAGGACAAAATGTTCACTTGCTGCCTAATATATCCCACCCACTAACAGGTGCCATGATGAGGAGATCATCAGTCTTATTCACTTCACCTGGCACTGCTCATACCTGATCAGTGTATATTTTCATATTTATCTGCACTTGTTTATTTGCATTTTTATATGCTATTAACAGCATTTCTTTCCTATGTACTTGTACTTTGCAATTACAATAAAGTTTTATCTATCCATCTATCGACTGATTAGACATCAGTAGAGTGCATCAGCTGTGACTGATCACATTCTCAAAGGATGCTATGGAATCAGTGTCAGTAGATCAGCAGTTATAGAGGTCATATCTGATATCACATTTGTTCTGATGGGTGATGTGAACATTAACCAAACCTGCATGATTTTATGTACTGGTGCCACATGAGAAACTGCTTAAATAATTGCATGAATAAGTAGATGTGCAGGTGTTTTAAAGGTTTTTTCCTTCTTCACTCAAACTTCTGGTAAAACTAGAAGTAAGTAGACCATACAAACATTGTTCAGTCAAAGCAGAAATGACACAAAGGGACAACAGAAGTGTACGCTTTGTGTAGTTTGAATTAAAGAGATGACTAAAGACAAGCTCCGTTATCTTGTTCAGAAGAGACACAGCCATTAGTATTAGAGTGCAATTATTAATGGTATTGCCTATGCTCACTGGATTTCTGCATTACCAACAATGCTTGAACTCCCTGATGATAATGGAGCAGTGAGATTTATGAAGTTCTTCTCAGATCAGCTTCCAAAGTCATCAACACCATCGCACTTGTTGTCTCAAACATCTATAATATCTTTGCCGTAACTCAGTGAGACTGTATCATATAGTTGCGGTGCTTTCTGGAACTTTGAATCTAGCGCTCTCTCCAACGTCTGCAATAGATTTCTCATTACTATGACATCTATCAGACTGTTATTTCTTAAGTTTTAGACTTTTGATGTCCTTCTATGAAATCAGAACAGCAGACAACCACTAACTTCTCACATGAAGAATGAATACACCAAGAATCAACCAAGAAATGAGCAGCAGACATTTATTGTGTTTCAGGGTGAAGTTTCCTATAATTAGTCCTGACAAATCTAGTGTGAAATAAGAGCTTGTGAAACTTAGTAGTGTATGACGTTTTAAAACAAAGCGATTTAACATCTGCTTCCAAAGACATGAATTATGTTTTTAGTCACTAATGATGAAAGTGTAGTCAAGTCATTACTAAGCAGTTTAACCACGCCCCCAAACAACAATGGCTTCCGTTTAAAGGGACATTCTTCGAATTTTTTCTTTTTTTAATTAAAAAAGTTGGGTGCTTTAAATCGAATAAGTGATCATTAAGTGCAATTTGAAGTGTAAAGTGTTTAGAAATTGTAGGAAAAAGAGCAAACACTCGCCTAATGAAGACGTCACCTTGTTCACGCTAATTATCCTAAGATGCCTTAAGATGTATTTCTTGCATTTAGTTTATTTCCTTTTTCATTGCATTCATTTTTAAGTCAAAAATCTAAAACGCCTCAAACAGTTTCACACAAAAAAAAGTCGCTGTATATTTCTGCCTTTAATTATTAATTAGAAACATTAATTACTAACACAAAATGAGCAACTTGGCCTAGCTTCTTGTCTTAATCATATATTTATGCAGCTTTTTAAAGTTTACAAAGTGGCCTTACTTTAAACCACTTTGTGAACAGACTTCCTTTACCTGCAGTTTATAAAAACGTGAAAACACCTGAAACGCAGCTCATTTTCTGTAAAAAAAAAAAATTGCGCAAGTGGTGGAGAAAAAACGCTGACTTTTTTATTTTGGAAATTATTTTAGAGAAAGTTTGACGTTCTTACCTGAACTCTCCGCCATGGACCTTCGCCTCAGACTCTCCACATCTGTTGACATTGTGTGTTTTTGTGTCTTCGTGTAAAACGCAGCTTCTGTTAATTTACTTATCCTTGTAGCACACCTCGAGTCGTGAACGAGCGCGCCTATTGATGCGCGCAACCGGTGCGCGCCGCCGATGCCAAGGAGCAGGTGCGCGCATCAACAACTGCCTTTTCACTTGTGCGATTTTTAGCTGTGGCGTTGCACGCAACATTTAAAAATAATTATTATTATTATTCATAATTGTTCATAAATATACCCCCTGCTAACGCTATATAACACCAACTAACCTTTACAATATTTCCGAACTAATTTTTAAAGTCATGTTCATACATATGGTTCATAGAGGTGTACTAAAACTAGCAAACTTGACATGATTTCTTCACATCATGATCAATTAAACAATATTAAAACATATTTATAAAGGTTTATACTGTTTTAATGCCAGCATTAACTAGCTAGCTAGCCTGCTTAAAATTTGTCCAGATTGATAAGGATTTTTCAGAGAGAGAATGTGTGTGTGTTAAAACTATCAATTGCTAGCCAACTAGCAATAGTTAACCTAAACAGGATTTCTAGGATCATTATGATATTCATAAATATGTATAATCTTTACTCCTTACATTATGAGCCTATATAACATTCTCTAACCAATCTAGCCATGGGGGTCACAGTCCAGTGACTTCTGTGCCGGTCCCAAGCCCGGATAAATAGAGAGGGTTGCGTCAGGAAGGGCATCCGGCGTAAAACATTGCCAAATTTAACCATGCGAATCGTCAGTACGAATTTCATACCGGATCGGTCGAGGCCCGGGTTAACAACGACCGCCATCGGCGCCGTTGACCTACAGGGCGCCGGTGGAAATTGGGCTACTGTTGGTCGAAGAAGTAGAGGAGGGAGGAGAGTGCGCAGACAGAGAGAGAAGAGGAAAGGTAAGAGTGTAGGACTGAGAATAGGAACTCTGAATGTTGGTACTATGACAGGGAAAGGTAGAGAGCTGGCTGATGTGATGGAGAGAAGGAAGGTGGATATACTGTGTGTACAGGAGACCAGGTGGAAGGGTAGCAAGGCTCGTAGTATAGGAGCAGGATTCAAGCTGTTTTATTATGGTGTGGATAGTAAGAGAAATGGGGTAGGTGTGGTCCTGAAGGAGGAGTTTGTGAGGAATGTCCTGGAGGTGAAGAGAGTGTCAGACAGGGTGATGAGTCTGAAGTTAGAGATTGAAGGGGTGATGTTGAATGTTGTTAGTGGTTATGCCCCACAGGTAGGTTGTGAGTTAGAGGAGAAAGAGAGATTCTGGAGTGAATTAGATGAGGTGATGGAGAGTATTCCCACGGGTGAGAGAGTGGTGATAGGAGCGGATTTTAATGGACATGTTGGTGAGGGGAACACAGGTGATGAGGAGGTGATGGGCAAGTTTGGAGTTAAGGAAAGGAACCTTGAAGGACAGATGGTAGTGGACTTTGCTAAGAGGATGGACATGGGTGTGGTTAACACTTATTTTCAGAAGAGGGAGGAGCATAGAGTGACTTACAAGAGTGGAGGTAGGAGAACACAGGTAGACTACATCCTATGTAGAAGAGGCAATCTGAAAGAGATTAGTGACTGTAAAGTGGTAGTGGGAGAGAGTGTAGCCAGACAGCATAGGATGGTGGTGTGTAGGATGACTCTGATGGTCTGTAAGAAGAAGAGGTCAGAGATAGAGAAGAAAACCAAGTGGTGGAAGCTGAAAAAGGAGGAATGTTGTGAGGAATTTAGAAAGAAGTTGAGGCAGGCTCTGGGTGGTCAGGTAGTGCTGCCAGATGACTGGGAAACTACAGCAGAAGTGATCAGGGAGACAGGGAGAAAGGTGCTGGGTGTGTCATCTGGAAGGAGGAAAGAAGATAAGGAGACTTGGTGGTGGAATGAGGAAGTTCAGGATAGTATCCAGAGGAAGAGGTTAGCCAAGAAGAAGTGGGACATGGACAGGACTGAAGAGAATAGACAGGAATACAAGGAGTTACAGCGCAGAGTGAAGAGGGAGGTGTCTAAGGCCAAGCAGAAGGCATATGACGAGTTGTACACTAGGTTAGACACTAGAGAAGGAGAGAAGGACTTGTACAGGTTAGCTAGGCAGAGGGATCGAGATGGGAAGGATGTGCAGCAAGTTAGAGTTATTAAGGAGAGAGATGGAAGGGTGCTCACAAGTGAGGAGAGTGTACAGAGGAGATGGAAGGAATACTTTGAGGAGCTGATGAATGAGGAAAATGAGAGGGAAAAAAGAGTAGAAGAGGTGAACTCTGTGGAACAGAAAGTAGATAAGATTAGAAAGGATGAAGTCAGGAAGGCTTTGAAGAGGATGAAAAGTGGGAAGGCAGTTGGTCCTGATGACATCCCGGTGGAGGTCTGGAAGTGTTTGGGAGAGGCAGCAGTGGAATTTTTAGCTAATTTGTTCAACAGGGTTTTAGAGAGTGAGAAGATGCCTGAGGAATGGAGAAGAAGTGTGTTAGTGCCGATCTTTAAGAATAAGGGTGACGTGCAGAGTTGCAGTAACTATAGGGGGATAAAGTTGATGAGCCATACAATGAAGGTATGGGAAAGAGTAGTGGAAGCTAGGTTAAGGAAGGTTGTGGAAATTTGTGAGCAGCAGTATGGCTTCATGCCCAGAAAGAGCACAACAGATGCAATTTTTGCTCTGAGAATTTTGATGGAGAAGTATAGGGATGGTCAGAGGGAGTTGCACTGTGTGTTTGTAGACTTGGAGAAAGCGTATGACAGGGTGCCAAGAGAAGAGCTGTGGTACTGTATGAGGAAGTCAGGAGTAGCAGAGAAGTATGTCAGAGTGGTGCAGGACATGTATGAGAGGAGCAGGACAGTGGTGAGGTGTGCTGTAGGTCAGACAGAGGAGTTCAATGTGGAGGTGGGACTGCATCAGGGATCGGCTCTGAGCCCCTTCCTGTTTGCTATAGTGATGGACCAGTTGTCAGAGGAGGTCAGACAGGAGTCTCCTTGGACAATGATGTTTGCAGATGACATTGTGATCTGTAGTGAGAGTAGGGAGCAGGTGGAGGAAAACCTGGAGAGGTGGAGGTTTGCGCTGGAGAGAAGAGGGATGAAAGTCAGTCGTAGTAAGACTGAGTACATGTGTGTGAATGAAAGGGAGGGAAGTGGAACAGTAAGGTTACAGGGTGAAGAGGTGAAGAAGGTACAGGAGTTTAAGTACTTGGGGTCAACAGTCCAGAGTAATGGAGAGTGTGGGAAAGAGGTAAAGAAGCGAGTGCAGGCAGGTTGGAATGGGTGGAGAAAGGTGTCGGGAGTTCTGTGTGATCAGAAAATATCAGCGAGAATCAAGGGGAAGGTGTACAGGACAGTGGTGAGACCGGCCATGCTGTATGGTTTAGAGACAGTGTCACTGAGGAAGAGACAGGAGTCAGAGCTAGAGGTAGCAGAGCTGAAGATGTTGAGGTCCTCTTTGGGAGTGACAAGGTTGGACAGGATTAGGAACGAGTACATCAGAGGGACAGCTCATGTTGGACGTTTGGGGGACAAAGTTAGGGAGGCCAGATTAAGATGGTTTGGACATGTTCAGAGGAGGGAGAGTGAGTATATTGGTAGGAGAATGTTGGACATGGGGCTGCCAGGCAGGAGGCAAAGAGGAAGGCCAAAGAGGAGGTATATGGATGTAATTAATGAGGATATGAAGCTAGTGGGTGCAAGGGTTGAGGATGCAGAAGATAGGGATAGGTGGAGAGAGATGATTCGCTGTGGCGACCCCTGAAGGGAGAAGCCGAAAGAAGAAGAAGAAGAAGAAGAAGATAACATTCTCTAACCTATCTAGATCTCTTAAAGTCATAATATTTTATGTTAAAACTAACTAACTATGGGAGATTACTGAACCTGATATTTCTTCACTGTGTAAACTAGCTGGCTATCTTAAAAGCCCTACTCTAACAGATTATTAAGATGTTTAACTCATATTCATAAACATATATGAACTTTACCGCTAACATTATCAAGATAGCTAACATTATCTGAGAGGATTTGTGGGAGGTTAAGTGATTTTCACAAATGGGGCTTGATTTTCACTGCTATCATTAACCAAGAGACTTAAATAACAACTCTAGGAAGATTTCTGAGAAGATTATTAACTCATACCATAAATGTGTACAATGTTTACGACTAACATGAACCACCTGGCTAATATGCTCAAACCTGGGCAAGCATTTCTCAGACTTTTTAAATCTTATTCTTAATATTTAGTGATAATGATTAATAGTTATAAAAGTTTACACACAAGCTAACCTGAGAGAATTCCTCACAGAATATTCAAGTGAAGCTACATGAGTTAGCATAAAGTAGCCTGAAAGTATTCTAAAAGGCTTTTTAACTTTTAAATAAATGCTTTTAATCTTCTTTGCTAACATTAGCAAGACAGTTATACAATATTACAATCTGAGAGTATTTTAAATTTAAGTTTATTTAATTTTTTTTATAATTCTCACTACTTTTGTTTGTTAGCAGAGGGATAACATTTGAAAACATAGCAGGTATTTATCAGAAAAGGAAGAAAAAAAACCCCTCTTCAACTAAAATAATAAAACTGCATCCACTCACTGTGACAATATAGTGTCAAATATATTTTGTTTATTTTTATATAAAGGAATGCACAAAATACAACTTTAAGATCATTTCGAAGTATTCTGCAGGCTGTAAACTGAAAATCATAATTTAACATAAGGTTATACCATGTAGGAAAGCTTCAAAAGAAATCACATATTCAGTACTTTACAAACCGGAGGATTTATGAACTGTATGTTCTGGTGGCTAGTGGTGAACAAAAGCATCTTAAACACTGAAAAAAAAAAACACAAATAAAATACGACTGCCCTTCTTATTGGAAACTAGATTCAGTTTCAGATCTAATGAATATCCAGTTCATAATGGACCCATTTTTGCCATTTCTCTCCACCATTTTCTCACTACAGGAACACTGAAGAGGTTAATACGACAGATTTTCAACATTTTTAAACTTTTAAACAAAACCAACAAATACAACCAGAATGGATCGCATCACCTTAAACCATTCAGGGTTTACATCTTGACATCAAAACCATGTAGCATTAACAATAGCCCTAATAAAAATTACAGTACACAACCATCAAGAGCTAAGAGAAACCGCTATATGTCATATGTCAGTAATTGTGTTTCATCAGGTAGGTATCTTCTCATGCTGTCTAGTGTTCAGTAATATTTCTCTAATATTCGGTGGAAAGTAAGGCTTAATTAAGTTACTTGTTACACGAATATACCTTATTGTATTGATTTAAAAAAAAAACTAGACATTTTTGTTTACCTGTATGTATATCTCTTATAGATATGTATACAAATAACAACAACGCTCAATTACAAATTTTTGTATTTCTTACCGAAAAAAATGTTTTAAATGTGTTCTTCATCCAAAAAGCTTATTTTACTGATGTCAGAAATGATAAATTGTCACAGCAATCAATATCAATCAAAATCAATATTCATCTATCAAAAACTTGACTATATCGTCAACGCCGAAGTTCGTTGTGGTGAAAATACCGCACAGTACGTTGTTGTACAGACAGGACGTTAGCAATGGCAGGTAAATATACTACAATTCTTTCTATATTACATACTGAAAGACATTTGTGCAAGCAGGATTTGAATTTTGTACCTTTCAATTTTAATGTTTTAACTTGAAGTTACACATGAAGTTTTGGTTTTTATTTAAAGCAAATTGAATTTCAGTTTCTCAGATGTTTAATCAAATTCAGGTCCATCGTGAAGCGCTAATAAAAAATCTCATTTATCAAGCTGAATATAGATTGATGTTCAGTTTGATAAATAAAGTAAAGACGTAAAGACTGGTCAATGAGAGGCAACGTCTGAACCTCGTGTAGAATTATCCTTGTATAGAATTAAACCTGGTTGCAATGGCTTAAATTTTAAATGTATTGTAATACCAAAATTATTCAGTATTATTCAATTATGTAACCATTCAAATGATGGAATACAAGTTACGTTAAATTATAATTAAATTATAACGCTTCGTATGAAATTTCAACTCAAAACAATGTCCTCTTCCAATTTGAAAGTGCAAAATCCAAATCCAAAAAAAAAATTTATCAATAATTACAAATACGAAGCTTTTCAAGTCAGAAAACTTGACAAATAAAATGCAAAAATGAGCACAATGTGAATTTGAAATATGTACAAAGGTTTACGAACACAGGTGAACTACAAGCTACAAGTACAAAAATAGCCTTTTTGATAGAACTGTACAGCAATCATTTTAGACGGAAGCGAACAACAAACACACACAGTTTTGATAACAGAATTTTCAACTTCTTTACAGTCAGTTCATTAAAAATGCCCTCGCTTTGACATAACCTACGTCTACAATGAAACTTGTTCATAATTGCACCAGGCAACTTCATATGAAAGTACTGAAAATAATAATATTTATGAATACACTTTCTCTTTGTAACAAAGTACTAACACTAGCGTTTGTTTAGATCAGTTCCATAACTTCAAGAGCCAGGTCTGAGAAATAGTGCAGCATGTGGATGAAACAGAGCTACTGAGATCAGTCCCGTCTTTTTTGTGGTGTATCTCATGACATGTGGTTCATTACATGATGTTTGAGTTTCTATACAGTTCGACAAAACCAATGCCAATTAGACATGCAGGGAAATGGTGGCTCAGTGGTTAAGGCTGATTGAAAAGTCTGATTGAAAGTCACTTTGGAGAAAAGCATCATATGAATGAGCAAAAGTAAATGTAACACAGCAGCCATTTTTGTTGCATGCTATGAACAGAAAGGTGGTACCTTGTCCTTCCATGCTGCTTAAGCAAAACTTGTCCAAGGTGCCCTGTACGCAACCCTACAACAAGCTGTTTTACTTGTGCAGATTTCCAAAGATGCCAAGCAATTCACACAAACAACAACCTGTACCTTCGTTCCTAATAATATTATCATGCCGAATCAAAGTTAGCAACACTTTGAATGACCTCACAACTATAGCATAACATTTTCGAGGACGTTGTGAGGACGTTCCAATTTTCTTGTACCTTAGGGGTATTTGTTTGTTTGAGTCAGCTTTGTCAGCTTCATCTCTCCAAACGTAGACACACAGTTGAGGTTTATGCAATTTGAAGGTCAATGTGCGTCAGAGACTTTTATAGCTTAGCATAACTGACGGCAAAATTTATGGTGGCAATCAGACACAACCAGTCCGTGCCTAATCTGTTGTAACATTAAAGAAAAAGTTATGGAGCTCACCACACAAACATGCCCCACAGACCAGTGACAGGAACCCTGTCTGACATGTTTCTATCAATATGTGGTGCAAAGTATCCAGCACTTTTGGACCAAGCAACAAAATATAGGACAAAGTCAAAAATCAGAGTCAGCGTCCATCAGTTCCGCCTCCATGAGGTTGGTTCTGGAGTGGATTGGCGCAATCACCGGTTTCTTGCCCTCTGACCGAGGCGTTGTAAAGCCTGTCCTGCCACCACCCACTGTCGGAGGCAGCCCCTGCCCTGAATAGATGAACACTCCGGTGGATCCATTAGAGTGCCAGGCCATTTGTTTAAACTGACCTCGTCCCTCAAACTGGCTTAGCGTCAGTGGGTTGGCGAGGTTAAAGCCAGGCTCCCTGCTGTGCTGACTGGATGAAATATGGCCAAGCCCTCCGTATCTCTCATGGTATGGGATGGGACAGGAAGGACGGTATTCTGGGAAGGAGCCTGGAAGGACATTCTCCTCTTGCTGCCGCTGCCGTTGCCGCTCCCACAGGTTAGCCACGAGACTGCGATGCGCCGGGAGCTTGGGGAGGCGAGGTACAGCGCTGGGACCCAACTCTCTGTGCCGGGGATCCTCTTCAGCAGGCGCTACTGTACGCACCTCCTTCTTCCTCTTCTTCTTTTTCTTCTTACGTTTCATCATCTCAGGAGATATATCAGCTTCGACCATCCATAGTTTATTTCGTTCTTCTGGAGGTGGCACTGCACGAGGATGAACAGTTATTAGTGACACTTTATTTAAAAAACAAAAACAAAAAAAAAGCATCTGATGTCACATAGCTTGAGCACTGACCAGGTGTCCCGGTGGGAGTAACCGAGATGTCCTGAGGTAAAATGGCGCCTCTTCGCGCCACCATCTTTGTCACGCGCTGAGCCCAAGCAGAGGACATTTCCATGGACGGCTCGTTCAGATCGAAGTTAATACCCGCTTTAGAAAAGTGACACAAAAAACATCCATTTATTATTTTCTTACTTTGTCATTTTCTTAAAAAAAACTTTCTTCATTTTTCAAGGCTAATTTCTACACAGCAGAGCACTGACATTTTGTACATCACTTTGCATTCAGTATTGTTTGCACATTATGTACTGTTACTACATGTAACATGACTGCACATCATATTCTACTATTACTACATGTAACATGACTGCACATCATATTCTATTACTACATGTAACATGACTGCACATCATATTCTACTATTACTACATGTAACATGACTGCACGTCATTATCTCCTGTTACATGTAACACAACTGCACATTGTATTTTACTGTTACTACATGTAACATGAAACATAACTGTACATCATATTCTACTGTTACTACATGTAGCATGTAACACAACTACACGTCATTTTCCAGTGTTACTACATGTAACATAACTGTGCATCATCTCCTGTTACATGTAACATGTAACATAACCTCACATCATATTCTACTGTTACTACATGTAACATGTAACACAACTACACGTCATTTTCCAGTGTTACTACATGTAACATAACTGTGCATCATCTCCTGTTACATGTAACATGTAACATAATCTCACATCATATTCTACTGTTACTACATGTAACTTGTAACATAACCTCACATCATATTCTACTGTTACTACATGTAACTTGTAACATAACCTCACATCATATTCTACTGTTACTACATGTAACTTGTAACATAACCTCACATCATATTCTACTGTTACTACATGTAACTTGTAACATAACCTCACATCATATTCTACTGTTACTACATGTAACATAACTGTGCATCATTATCTCCTGTTACATGTAACATAACCTCACATCATATTTTACTCTTACTAAATGTAACATGAAACATAACTGTACATCATATTCTACTGTTACTACATGTAACATGTAACACAACTGCACATCAAATAAGACTGTTACCACATGTAAAATGTAACATAACTGTACGTCATATTCGAATGTTACTTCATGTAACATAACTGCACACCATTATCTCCTGTTACATGTAACATGTACCATAACCTAACCTCATATCCTGCTGTTACTAAATGTAATATGTAACATAACCTCACATCATGTTCTATTGTTACTACATGTAACGTGCAACTGCACATCTTAAGCACATCATATTTTTTTCATATTATTCTTATTCTTATTATTTCTATTCATTTTTACTTCATTTTTTTTACTGTAGTTTATTTATTTGCCCAGTCTAAGGAGGGGCAGGCCAGGTTTTTATTTCACTGCCAGCAGTTTCCTGTATATAACTGTGTGTACGTGATGTGACAAACACAATCTGAATCTTGAACCTTGAAATCAGATTTTATCTCCACATGTCCAGCAGGAGGCGCTGTACTTACCCACAGGACCTTCATGGGAGACTGTGTGCATGCTGAAGGACAATTCTTTTTCCGGGTCCATTTGGAGTTCCTTCCTCTTGGAGAACGCTTTGGCTATCATCTTGCTCTTCTTGATGCGCTTTGGCTCATCGTCACTCCGTCCAATTATCCTTAGATTACAGGAAAGGCGTAAGTATGAGACTGGATACTCTACACACAGTTAGGCCGCTGTTTAGCTATTGCAGGATACTCTGAGCCAAACATTTAATTTTATATGATTTCTTATTAAAAGTGTTATAAAATAAGTGAATTTATAAAGCAGACTGAATAATATCCAGTCAGACATCTTTTGTTGGAAATGCCTGGGAGTTTCTGTATAATTCAAAAACATTTCAAAAGAGGCACAGACCTACACCAGGTGCGCTTCCATATGAGAATAGTTGCTTTGGTCCACACCCATGTGCTCATGGCAATGCCGGTACCGAACATAGAGAACAGATTGATCTTCTCCACCATCAGACTGGGCCGGTTTTTGATGATGCACTCTGGGACCTTCTTATTGGTCTGCTGAGCTATAGTCACATTAGCTTCACATCTGGAACAAACCGAACTTTTGTCAGCTGAGTCACTTTTCAGCAAATAATAACAGTGGATAAACAAATATTTCAAAATATATATTTCTACAAAAACACTTACAGCACAAATTCCCGAAAGCTCCTTTCCCACTCAGCCTGATTGAAGAAGTCATAGAAGTGGCATCCAAAAGTGATGAAAACAAAACAAAAAGCTAGAAAACCAAATATACCTGGAAGGGAAAAAAGAAATGTTGAAGTTTGGACAATTTTCATGTTGTAATTAAAAAACAAATCTAAAAATCAGAAATGCAGAGACACTGATAGTGGTCTGATACTCAGGTTGTTAAACGACGATCTGATGCCAGGTGATGGCACATAATGAACAGATTACATAAAATTCTATTCAATTCTATTTGTATAGCACTTTAACGATGGACAAAGCAGCTTTATAGGAATATAAAAATTCTAAATAAAAATGAAAAAATTTAATATTTTTATTTTATTTTTGTAATATTGTAATATTAAAAATGTAATGTAATATTTTTATTTTTATTTTTTATATATATATATATATATATATATATATATATATATATATATATATATATATATATATATATATATATATATATAGCTGAAATATCTTTTCTTTATTGTTATCATTTAGACAAACAAAATGACAACGACATGAAGGTCAAAGACATAGGAGAGTTGGAGGTTTAAATTATGTCTTTCTTCTTTCGGATATTGTAATATATGTTGGAAATATATACATATTTTTGTTTGTTTTTTTAATCACACTGTATGTTCTAATCTGTTATTCATCTATTTGTAATCAACTAATTATTTAAGGGGAAAAAAAGACGAGAAAGACAAAAAAAAAATTACAACCTGGATGCAGACCACAATTAAAGTTAAACAATCAAAGCAAAGCAAACTGTGCTTTGACCATCCAAAATACACCATCTTCCTACAGCACAAGTAACATCTTAAACATAAAACTCAGCACAAAATGCTGGTTATGTAAGAAAAAAGTGTCACAAGACAATGCTAGGTGTTACGGGTAGCAGGGCTGAGGGTGAACCACTAGGGGGCCCTCAGTAGGGGTTGTCATGTCTGTTTATGTTTATGTTTTGGCCATGTGTGTGTTTAAGCCCCGCCCTCGCCTAATGTGTGTTCCTGCCCCTGATCACCTGTTCCCAATGTTTCCCTGATTATGTTTCCTATATATAGTCCTGTCTTTGTCTTCTTTAGTTGCTAGTCCTCGTTTGTATGTAGGCCGATGTGGTGTCGCGGTTTCTGTTCCATGTTCTGTTCATGTCTCGTGTTTGATGTTTAATAAACCCCTTTTTGTTTCACGGAAGCTTCGCGTTGGGTCTGTTATATCCAGCCGGACACCGTCGGCCGTAACAGAAGGACTAGCCCAAACCGAACAGATCCAGCGCGAAGCTTCAGCGAGAAGGTTAGTTTTTTCGTTTCCGGGTTTTATTGTTTTGCCTGTTTTTGTTTTGCGCTCCGGTTCGGAGTGGTGTTTTTCGGGGGGGGTTTTGTTGATTCCGCCCCTCTCTCCGCCCGTGGTTAGGGAAAGGAGGAGGGCTTCGGCAGAAAATTTACATTTTTGGAGGATTTTTTATTTTTTCTCGTTCCGTCCATGTTCCCATGGGGGGCGTCGCCTCACGATGTAGCTTCCGTGAGGGGCGTGCCCCCATTTTTATCCCGCGAAAGAGTTCCGGCCAAGGGCCGGAGTTTCAAGTTTTTGTTTCCGGCTCTCGCTCTGCCTAGGTTCCGGTGGGGGGCGTCGCCCCACGATGTAGCTTCCGTGGGGGGCGTTGCCCCAATGCTCGCCAGCAGAGGAGAGTTCCGGCCAGGGCCCCGGACCTTGAATTTTTTTTTTTACTGTTTTGTTTGCTCTGACTCTCGCTCCGCCCATGTTCCTGTGGGGGGCGTCGCCCCATGATGTAGCTTCCGTGGGGGCGCTGCCCCACCTGTTGCCAGCGGAGGAGAGTTCCGACAGCACCTTGCTCCCACCCTCCCGCCCCTTGGGGAGTTCCAGACCCCGGCGAGACGGACATCGTCGCCCCGGAGCCGTCGTTCGTCGGTGGACGTCGCTCGGTGCGAGTGCTCGGCGGTGGACATCGCTCAGCGCTGCAGCTCGGCGGTGGACGTCGCTTGGCCCTGCGGCTCGGCTGTGGACGTCACTCGGCTCTGCGGCTCGGCTGTGGACGTCGCTCGGCGCCTCCGCTCGGCTGTGGACGTCGCGTCGGACCCTTTGGCCTTGCCGTCGGGTCCTTTGCTCCCCCCACTTGTCTCGCTCCTGCTTCTCCCTCCCCCCACGTGCCTTGCCTTGGTCCTCGCTTCCCCCCACTCGCCTTGCTTTTGCTTCTCGCTCCCCCCCAAGTGCCTCGCCCTGCTCCTCGCTCCCCCCACCGGCCTCTCTACGTTCCTAGCTCCTCCCCAGGACCCATCGCTGGACCGGACTTTTTGGGAGGGGCTAGGGTTTGGCGCGTCGGGAGCCGCGCCTTTGAGAGGGGGGAGATGTTACGGGTAGCAGGGCTGAGGGTGAACCACTAGGGGGCCCTCAGTAGGGGTTGTCATGTCTGTTTATGTTTATGTTTTGGCCATGTGTGTGTTTAAGCCCCGCCCTCGCCTAATGTGTGTTCCTGCCCCTGATCACCTGTTCCCAATGTTTCCCTGATTATGTTTCCTATATATAGTCCTGTCTTTGTCTTCTTTAGTTGCTAGTCCTTGTTTGTATGTAGGCCGATGTGGTGTCGCGGTTTCTGTTCCATGTTCTGTTCATGTCTCGTGTTTGATGTTTAATAAACCCCTTTTTGTTTCACGGAAGCTTCGCGTTGGGTCTGTTATATCCAGCCGGACACCGCCGGCCGTAACACTAGGTGAGTGAAGATAACGGCTCTTAGCCAGTAAGTTGTTCTTGAAGATCAGCTACAATCGATCAATACCATCCAAGGTAAGTAATGCAGCTAGCTAATTCACATTATTTCAATTCAACTTGCTAATGTTACTAAGAACAATGCTGAATGTTTGGAAAGATAAACAAGAGCTAAATTAAATAATTGCTTATGGTAATTTATGTTTAAGATGTATTTATCTATTCTCCTATTGTTAGCATTGAGAATAATTGTGCAGAATCATGATGAAGAACATAACGAGAGTAATGATAAAAACAAGGTTACTTTATTTTGTTTCCATAGTTGATATTTGTAAGGATATGTTTTTATGTTGTAGATGTTTTGCTTCCCTTTTTTGTCTAAAAGAGATGTTTGGGGGAAAAAATGATTGATTAATGCTAAGCAGGTTAGTCGTTATGGGTCTCCATATCAACGAGTACCAATAATACGTACTTGTAATCAGTCTGGAAAAAAATGGTCAAATCAATGCTCTGCAAAAGAAAACTGTACCAAGTCTCAGCATGGTCGCGTTGATTTTACTTGCCGCTTTTTCACTCAGCAGTCCTGGATGGTTGCTTTTGATGGAAAATAATGTCATGACTCCTGCAAAATTGGGAAATTTGCATCAACTTCATGTTGAATCAAGCAATTAAACAGACTGCTGTCTTTCTGTCACTGTCTTACCTCTTACAAGGAAATAACCACCAATAACGAGCACCACGCCGATTGGAGCCAGAACAAACCCAGCGCGATATCTGTAGTTTTTGTAGCCAACAAAGCAGATTCCACTAACAGAGTCTCCATCGACCTGTATGATGTTCAGCAAAGTTGATTACCACAGCATTCAGTTCACCACCAAAATAAATAAATAAATAAATAAATAAATAAATAAGCAGCCGTACCTCTGCAATAGCCAGTATAGCCACTGTGAGGATAAACGGGATGGACCATGTGACCAGGTGGAAGTAGGACGTCTTTCCAGACAGAGGTTGGTGCGTAGTGCCCAGGGCTTTGAAAGACGTATGCCAGGCGTAGGTCAGCATAACAAACCAGATGACCCCTGACATCAACGAGTAGTACACGATGATGAAGATGATAACACATGAAAGTGTCTCTGTTGACCTGGAGAGAGGAAAAAAAAGAAGTCGACGTTCTGGATGCTGACAAGTATTTTCCTAACATTCTTGGAAATGCTCAAGTGCTCTTACGAGGGCTCTCCGAGCCGCATGGTGTTGTCACTTTTGCACACGATCTCTTTGCGAGCGCCATCCATGAACTGGGCAAGCCACCCAATGCTGCCCACGAAGAAGCAAGCGTTGACGTAGAACAGGATTACGGCCGGGTAGCGGTTGGAATTTTTCCAGTCGGCAAGAAATGTCGCCTGTGGAAAAAAGAAAGAAAATATGAGATACATAATCTCATAATCATTCTTATTTACTTTACATGGCTACCCCAAAGTTAATTCAAATCTTCTGTACGGCTCAAATCTGCCTCACAGCTCCTGAGCATCAGATCCAAATTCCCAGGTTTCCACTAACCTTCCTCTAGGTTTTAAAGTGATTGCATTTAGTTCCTGTGGACTGGTGTTCCACTGAAAGTGAATCCCTGCCTCATTCCATTTTTCCTGAAATAGGCTCCAGATTAAAGATGCAGGTAATTCTGGGTACTGAATATCAAACCCTCCTGTGGTGCAGAAAAACTCCAAAAGCAAGTGATGTATTAGTCTGAAGACACAACTTGAAAAGCATATTCACATATAGGCAAGACTTGTGTTACTTCCTGAAGCATGTTTTGTTGTTGTGTTTGTACGACTGATTCAGACACATGAAAAATGACAGCTCTTGTTGACTCCAGTCATCATAGCCTATAGTCTATTATTGGGAAGTATCAGATTTATGATTGACAAAAACAGATTTACAAAGCAGGTTGGTAGTGGTGGCTCAAGTGGTTAAGGCCCTGGGTTGTTGATAGGAGGATCGGGGTTCAAGCCCCAGCACCCCCAAACTCCACTGTTGGGCAACTGAGCAAGGCCCTTAACCCCCTCTGCTCCAGGGGCACTGTATCATGCCCCTGCATTCTGACCCCAACTTCCTCAGCTGGGATATGCGAAAAAAAGAATTCCTTCAATTTTCTATTGAAGAAAAGAATATATATACAGTGGTGTACAGTAAAGCGTTTGCCCCCTCTGTTAAAACATAACTTAACCGTGGTTTATCACACCTGAGTTCAATTTCTCTAGCCACACCCAGGCCTGATTACTGCCACACCTGTTCACAATCAAGAACTCACTTAAATAGGACCTGCCTGACAAAGTGAAGTAGACCAAAAGATCCTCAAAAGCTAGACATCATGCCGAGATCCAAAGAAATTCAAAAACAAATGAGAAAGAAAGTCATTGAGATCTATCAGTCTGGAAAAGGTTATAAAGCCATTTCTAAAGCTGTGGGACTGCCGCGAACCACAGTGAGAGCCATTATCTACAAATAACCAAAACATGGAACAGTGGAGAACCTTCCCAGGAGTGGCCGGCCGACCAAAATTACCCCAAGAGCGCAGCAACAACTCATCCAGGAGTTCACAAAAGACCCCACAACAACATCCAAAGAACTGCAGGCCTCACTTGCCTCAGTTAAGGTGAGTGTTCATGACTCCACCATAAGAAAGAGACTGGGCAAAAATGGTTTGCATGGCAGAGTTCCAAGACGAAAACCGCTGCTGAGCAAAAAGAACATAAAGGCTCGTCTCAGTTTTGCCAGAAAACATCTTGATGATCCCCAAGACTTTTGGGGAAATACTCTGTGGACTGACGAGACAAAAATGTAACTTTTTGGAAGGTCCGTGTCCCATTACGTCTGGCGTAAAAGTAACACCGCATTTCAGAAAAAGAACATCATACCAACAGTAAAATATGGTGGTGGTAGTGTGATGGTCTGGGGCTGTTTTGCTGCTTCAGGACCTGGAAGACTTGCTGTGATAAATGGAACCATGAATTCTGCTGTCTACCAAAAAATCCTGAAGGAGAATGTCCGGCCATCTGTTTGTGACCTCAAGCTGAAGCGAACTTGGGTTCTGCAGCAGGACAATGATCCAAAACACACCAGCAAGTCCACCTCTGAATGGCTGAAGAAGGACAAAATGAAGACTTTGGAGTGGCCTAGTCAAAGTCCTGACCTCAATCTGATTGAGATGCTGTGGCATGACCTTAAAAAGGTGGTTCATGCTCGAAAACCCTCCAATGTGGCTGAATTACAACAATTCTGCAAAGATGAGTGGGCCAAAATTCCTCCACAGCGCTGTAACAGACTCATTGCAAGTTATGGAAAACGCTTGATTGCAGTTGTTGCTGCTAAGGGTGGACCAACCAGTTATTAGGCTTAAGGGGCAAACACTTTTTCACACAGGGCCATGTAGTGTTGGATTTTGTTTTCCCTTAATAATAAAAACCTTCATTTAAAAACTGCATGATGTGTTTACTTGTGTTATCTTTGACTAATATTTAAATGTGTTTGATTATCTGAAACATTAAAGTGTGACAAACATGCAAAAAAATAAGAAATCAGGAAGGGGGCCAACACTTTTTCACACCACTGTATATATGTATGTATGTCCCACTACCGAGCTCCCGAGTTCCCAGTGTGACCACTTGTTCTTTCCAGACCAGCCTGATTCATCTAGATGCTCTACCCCTAGTTGGGAGTCTCATCACTTGGTGGTGCTCACTGCTGCTGAGGATAGATCTGCATGGACAGCCCGTGACCCAGGGGACTCTGAACTGCCGTGGCATCAGTCGGCTTTCGGCAGGAAGGAATTAGTGTCAAGTCTGTAATGAACTCAGAAATTACACTGAACTATTAGTTCCTCAGGAGCTCCACATGACTATAAACAGTTGTAGAAAGGACATTATTTACATTTACATTATTTACTGTCCAGTGTCACTCAAATGAGGATGAGTTCCTCCAACCTGAGTCAGGGCACAGAGCCAAGGACACCATGGATGGGGTACCAACCCATCACAGGGCACAGTCACACACTACGGCTAATGTAGAGATGCTAATCAGTCTACAACACATGTATTTGAACTGGGGAAAACTTGGAACACCCAGAAAAAACCCTGAAGCACAGAGAGACAATCAAAACTGTGCACACACTAGAGATGTCACTTTCTTGAAAAATCAAGTTCAAACAAATTTCAAATGTCATGCAATGTCGAAAAACAGTCTTATCTTTGACCACGATTTTTCCATCTACGGTGTAGAGCCCAAAATACTGACACACTGTGCTTTTCAGATGATTTGGGTCGTAGCTGTCTGCTCAAGGCAAATCCGCTACTTGCTGTTAGCTTCTGTTTTCGCATCATTAGCTTAATTTACTGATGGGTCAAGAGGATATTCATAGATTTTAGGGCAACTACTGCTGGATCAGATGCTAATCAACACAATTAAAAGCTGTCTAATACACTTAGCTGCACATGAATATTGATAAAAAGTTTTAGCCCTAGCACACACGGGGCAGAGGAAGGAATCAAACCTCCAACTCAGTCGGTACGAGGCAAACATAATGTTTTTTGACCCCTCTACACTTACCAATGTAAAGAAAGTGAACAGCAGGGTGACGGATCCGAAGGCTGCAATGTATCCGTGCATGTCGGAGTGTTCCTCCTCGGTGAAGAGCGGATTGTCACACTGAATCCCGCAGCCCTCCACGTCCTTGTACCAGCTGGTCTGGATGTCGGTTTTCACCAGAGGAGCCTCGCACTGTCCTGACGTATTGAATTTGATTTTCTGTACCTCGTTCTAAAAAAAAAGTACACTTCTATATTAACATACCGAACATCTTAGTCAGTTACTCAAAGATACACTATATTGACAAAAGTTTTGGGACAGCTCTCCAAATCATTGAATTCAGGTGTAGTATTTCAGGGGTTGGGCTCGGCCCCTTAGTTCCAGTGAAAGGAACCAAGACATTTTGGACAATTTCATGTTCCCAACTTTGTGGGTACAGTTTTGGGATGGCCCCTTCCTGTTCCAATATGACTGCACACCAGTGCACAAAGCAAGGTCCATAAAGGTGGTGTGGAGGAACTTGACTGGCCTGCACAGAGTCCTGACCTCAACCCGATAGAACAACTTTGGGATGAATTAAGAGTTCCTGAAAAACAACACCTGAATTCAATGGCGGGGTGTTCCAAAACTTTTGGCAATATAGTGTAGCATCAACCCAAGCATCCTGCTGTTCATGCTGTAATTTATATATATATTATATATATAT
Source organism: Hemibagrus guttatus (assembly GCA_033459395.1). Lineage (NCBI taxonomy): Eukaryota > Metazoa > Chordata > Actinopteri > Siluriformes > Bagridae > Hemibagrus > Hemibagrus guttatus. The sequence goes on from JAUCMX010000018.1 coordinate 5,783,636, forward strand.
ATATATATATATATATATATATATATATATATATATACATACACTGTATATATCTAGCAAACCAAACACAAGGAAAGATTTATACCTGGCAACCGATGGGAAACTTATCCGTGTTCTCACACTTCAGAAAGCCGGGCCAGCCTCGCTCCTGCTCCACTATACTGCAGGGTCGGCGGGTCGCCTGGCACAGGGTCTGGCTGGGCAGCTCCACTTTGCCATTCTCACACTTAGGCATGTAAACAGCACACAGTAAAGGCTGAATGACCGCCCAGCACCGAGGAGCATTTCTCAAACCTGGGGAAGAAAATATGTCAGAGATGAATATTTATATTTCATTCAAATGTCACATGAATCTGTACAGTGCTAAAAGCCCAAAAGCAACCTTTTTTTATTTCTTAAGAAAAATAGTGAGAAAAAATAGGATTTTGTAGTATCGAGAGAAGAAGAAAAACTGTACAAAAGCTATACAAAGTAAGTGCAAATATTATGTTAATCACCACTTTTCTACACTTCAAGTTTTTTGTAGTTTATACCTAGATTCAGAGTGAAGTGCTTCTCAGAGGTGTGGGAAAATGGGCCTGAAAAGTCAGGAAGGTGCACACAACAATCCTAAGGATTTTGAGATTAAGGTGTGAATGAGGATGAAGAAGCCTGGAATGGCTCATTAATAGGTGCTAATGAGAATTAACAAGAGATTTGTTAAGAGAAACTGGAAATCTGACTCATTTATGTTTTTAATGCAAATAAATAGCGCTTAGTAGCTGCTTTGTGTTTCACAGCTTCAAACTGAAGGATAGATCAGAGTAAAATGAAAAAATCGATTCTTTGAATGTTATTGGGAATCATTAATGTGTTCTGCAAAAAACAAAAACTCGGAAAAACAAACAAACAAACAAACAAACAAACAACTACACAAAACACGAGGCAGAGAAGACTAGGAGAGCAAAATGTGACGTAAAAACAGAGATGGGTTGATGGTGCAGTTTGTTAAAAAGTATCTTCCTGGAAAGGCAACAACTTCTAGGAATTCCCAGGAATAATCTGCTGTAATACAACCTGAATGTTTTTGACGCATACCTGTGCGCTTTGTTTACGCATTCCAAATGAAAAAAAATTGCGTCGAAGTTTTTTTTTTAACCTGAACATTTTATTTTGAAATAAACAAGCTGTAAAACGTTTGTTTTCACACTTCTAACAATAATTTAAGATAAAATAGCATCTTACCAGACCACATGACCAACTTCTCAAAAGCTTCTTCTTGAGTCTCGGAGTCTTCAGCCAGCACCAGAGACGTGTGCGTGTACGGCAAAGGCGATCCGAGACACGTATTGTACTTCAAAACCTCACAAGTCGTTGTTTTCTTGCAAAAATCGTTGAACATTGTTTCATTTTTGTGTAACATCACGGCCTGGCTCACCATCACGGTGCCAACCCAAACCCAAAGCATCCCAACAATGGAGCTGGAAGACATTTTAGAGAGCGACAAGTACTATAAAAATACTAAGTAAAAAATTTACTCGGTTTTTTTTTTTGGATGATTTTATTCGTGCCAGTGAAAACGTCCTGCGATCGAAAGGGTTTCCGAGATCGGATCCGAAATCATGTTTTAAGGCTCGGTCACATAATAGCGGATTTTTTTTTTTTTGTCCGCACAACTTCCAGTAGTTTCTTCTTCTTCTTCTTCTTCTTTATTATATTCCACAATTACAGCTTTCCATTCCAAAGCAAAAGCCACGCACGGTCTCCATTTCGGTGCGTAAAATAAGAGAAAACGACGTGTTAAAAAAAAAACACGAAGTATATATTTAATTATAAGACGTCCTCAAGACGTTAAAAAAAAAAAAAGAAAGTACAGAATGGCTTCATCACCATCCCCCACTTTTCAGATGGAGGAGGAAAAAAACTGGCCTCCGAGAGTGTAACTCGATCCCCAAGCTGCTGGTTCAGCCCCCAGATTTTTCCCAGCAAAAAAAAAAAAAAAAAAAGTTACAACCCACACAAAACCTTATTCCACGAAAAGATCGTGTTTAGATCGAACTCGTGTGTAGCTTCTTCATCCGCGAAAAAAATGTGCACCAAATTTGAGCTGAGGTTCCTAAAAGTCTTAACCTTTTCTCCCATCCCCCTCTCTATGTGTGTGTGTGTGTGTGTGTGTGTGTGTGTTGTAGTCGAGTCGAAACATTCAGTCCATCCTCCATGCATGCCAGTGTGTGCAGTCCAGTACCTCACTCTCTCTCTCTCTCACACACTCAAAACCCCCCACACACACACACACACACACACACACACACACACACACACACACACACACATATATATATATTCCATCTTCCATATCAAAAACGTTTCAAAGTTTTAAAACTCGCCCATTCTTTGTTCATTCTGTAGCATAGCTGTTTTCTGGTCTTAAAAGAAGAAGAAGAAGAAGGAAGAAGAAGAAGAAGAAGAAGAAGAAGAAGAAGAAGAAGAAGAAGAAGAAGAAGAAGAAGAAAGAAGAAGAAGAAGAAGAAAGAAGAAAAACACTCCAGAGTTGTAAATTCCCAGAGGAGTAGGTTTTCCCCCGAAAAAGTTTTGCACTCAAGTCTCAATTACAAGATATATTAAGTAGCCTTTATTTGTCACATATTACTGCACAGGTGAAAATCTTTCTTTGTATATCCCATCCTTGAGGGGTTGGGGTCAGCGCACAGGGTCAGCTATGATGCAGCGCCACTTGAGCAGGGGGTTTGAGGGCCTTGCGCAGGGACCCAACTGTGGCAGCTTGGCAGTGCTGGGGCTTGAATGCCGATCTTCCGAACAACAACCCAGAGCCTTAACCACTTGAGCTTCCACCGCCCTGGGTTTTTGCATATCCCATCTTATTATCAAGCTGGGGTCAGAGCGCAGGGTCAAGCCATGGTACGGCACCCTGGAGCAGGTGGGGTTAAGGGCCTTGCTCAAGGGCCCAACGTTGATAGCTTTGCAGCTTGGAGGCTTGAACCACAACCTTCTGATCAGTGACCCACCACTGACCCACCACATCACTACAAATAGTACACAGTTATGGAAGTGAAATGATTTATACTCACACCCCGATGTCACCCAGATGAGGATGAGTTTCCTTTTGAGTCTCTTAAGACTTCTTCCTCATGTCCCTTTAGGTAGTTTTTTCCTCGCGTCCATCACCTCTGGCTTGCTGAATAGGGATAAAATGCACTTTTGCTGTAAATTTTGAAGGAAAATTCAACCTTTAACAGTTTTTAGGTTTTCTGTTACACACATTCTGTTTCAAATGTCCGGCACACTGTTTCTTATTATCTTTGCACTTTCCTCAGATTTAGATTTACGGCATTTAGCAGATGCTTTTATCCAAAGCGACTGGGCAGTTGAGGGTTAAGGGCCTTGCTCAAGGGCCCAGCATTGGCAGATTAATAGTCAGTAGTACAAAGTCTTAACCTCTGAGCTGAAGCACTGAACTATCACATCAGTTTCACATCTGGTTTTACAATAACAGGAATAAAGGCATTAACAGATGCATCATCAAAACATTTTATTATAAAATGAAGCAATATACTTGGCTGTAGTAATACTGAATTGTTTATTCTTATCTAAAAGTGCTGTACTGACATAATGTTTCCTTTACAGAAATAATCAGTCATTAAATACTGATATAATACCAGAGTTCTGCCTGATATTTGGACATGTTTGACACTAACATCACAGCCAATGACCACAATCTCAATGCTCTGGCGCTGTCCGTGTCCAATTCATTATCTGTAATAAAATTGTGAAATAACTTTTTTACATTACTACAATATTTGATACTGATACCGCAGTCAAATACACCAAGTTTCACTTTTTTCTCCTGATGTATGCTTGCTCATAACACAAACCCTGACCTTTAAAAAGGTCTGAAAAACTGTGATGATTGTGTTTCTCTGTTCTGGATTAATGTATTCTAGTCGATGTGGTTTGGTGCTCCATAAACATAAACATATAGGATGTTAGTGATATTATTGAACTCTGAGTAGATGTGATTGTATTCGTCAGATTTAAAGCAGCAGTGAGTTTGTATCAGGTTGTGGTTGGTCTGCAGTGTTGTCTTTCCAGAACAGGGCCTCCTTAAAAGGCTTGTGAAGCAAGGCTACTATAGAGTGAGTCAGAGAGGAGACCACACACACACACACACACACACCGTCTCTCTGAGTGTGAGGCCCAGCACCTCCCTTGCTCTCTATAATTCTGTCTAGCTGTGAATTTAAGGTAATGAATATCGGAGAGAGATGGAGTAACTCGGTTTGATCCTGAGCCTGGGTTACTGTCTGTCTGGAGTTTCATGTATTCTCCGATCTCCCCTCTTTCATATGGGTTTCTTCTGGGTTCTCTGGTTTGATTTCCTTCAGCTTCCCAAAAACACTCCAGTACGTGAACATCTTCTCTCTCCCATATGGGTTTCTTTTGGTTCCCTGGTTTCCTCCTACTTCCCCAAAACATTCCAGTCAGTGAACATCTCCATTCTCCCATACTGGTTTCTTCTGTGTTTTCCGGGTTCCTTCAACTTCTCAAAAAACATTCCAGTCGGTGAACATCTCCTTTCTCCCATATTGATTTCTTCTGGGTTCTCCAGTTTCCTCCAACGTCCCAAAAACATTACAGTCAGTGAACATCTCCTCTCTCCCATCTGGGTTTCTTCTGGGTTCTTGGGTTTCCTCCCACCTCCCAAAAACATTCCAGTCGGTGAACATCTCTCTCCCATATTGGTTTCTGCTGGGTTCTTGGGTTTTCTCCATTTTCCCCAAAACATTCCAGTCAGTGAACATCTCCTTTCTCCCATACTGGTTTCTTCTGGGTTTTCCAGTTTCCTTCAACCTTTCAAAAAACATTCCAGTCAGTGAATATCTCCTTTCTCCCATATTGATTTCTTCTGGGCTCTCTGGTTTCCTCCAACTTCTCAAAAACTCTCCAGTAGGTGAACACCTCACCTCTCCCATATTGGTTTCTTCTGGGTTCTCTGGCTTCCTTTAACTTCCCCAAAACTTTCCAGTCGTTGAAAATTCCTTTCTCCCATATTGGTTTCTTCTGGGTTCTTGGGTTTTCTCCATTTTCCCCAAAACATTCCAGTCAGTGAACATCTCCTTTCTCCCATACTGGTTTCTTCTGGGTTCTACAGCTTCCTTCAACTTCCTAAAAACCCTTCAGTAGGTAAATATCTCCTTTCTCCCATATGGGTTTCTTCTGGGTTTTCTGGTTTCCTCCAACTTCTACAAAACTCTCCAGTAGGTGAACTGACATCTGTAGCTGTAAAAGTGTATGTATTTGGTGCTCAGAGATGGACTGGTATCTTGTACAGGGTGTGTTCCCTTCTCATGGTCAGTGTTCCAGGGATAAGCTCCACCACTTATCCCCCATGTTCCTGAGCAGGATTAAGTGTTGAATAAATGAATACTAAAGGACATTAGAATAAATTTCCAAAACATTTGTCAGTTTTAATTACCAATATGTGGAAGACTTCCAGTCAGTGGGGCTTGTCAGTCTTTTCTCAGGTAAATATTACCAGCATTAATACATGCAAAATAAATTTTTTGCATAATAACCCTAATATATACCTCAAATATAATTCAGTAACTACCGTGAAACTGACAGGAACATATGAGGAGTTAAATTAAATCCTTACTCTACACACCCTGAGAGGAGAAAGCTTAAGAAAATTCCATGTCCTTTACTCACCATGTCGTTCTAAACAATGAAATCTCAAGCACTTACATCATATTTACATCTATATTTATTCCAAATAAATAAACACAGCTAAAAAGGATAACCCAGTGTCTAAAGACGGATATAAAGAGACGGGATTGCTTCTTGGCCAAGACAAACACCTTGTGCCTGGGCTTAAGGCTCAGAGAAGATGAGGTGTGTTTATTATAGACCAGACCTGTGTTTTTGTTGGGGAACCCCTGAAAGAGAAGAACACTGCCAAACCATGTGTATAAACGGAGAGAGAAGACAGGAGCGCAGAAATATGGCTGCAGTTGTTTTATATCGTATTCTGCCATCTCTTATACACAATAAATTTTTTAATATAAGAAATTTATTTACTACTATAAGACATCCTGAATCCTGAAATCATTTCATTCGATATTTTATTCAATCATATTCTAATAATTTGGCAGCCGACCAATCAGAAACAAGGACTGGGATATCCGAGATGGCGGTACGAAATATGGTGCATGTTACATGACGTTCTTACTAATTACGGAACTTTTACTAGAGATAAAGGCATCATTCATGCAATGTGTCACAAATCAGGGCTGAATGCAGATGTACATTTTCAGATTCTCTTTTTATTTACAGTACTGGACAAACTACTAACAGGAAACCTGAAGAAAGTGAGTAAAAACAAATACTAACATACAAAACTACACAAATACTGGCTACAACAAACACACAAGCTTCAAACAGAAGCTAGAGAAAGGTCATGTGAAAAACTGGAACTTAAATAAGGTGAATAATCACCAAACACAGAACAGGTGAGCACAAATCATGTCACATCTCAAATACACAAGGTTGCCCTCTGGTGGTCTGGCAAGGAAGTGTCCTAAATATCAGTGTCATGTAAAACATGATCAGCAGATTATTATATGAGCTTATTTCTTCTCTTTAACTAAAAAATGTAAAATGTTTTACAGTGTGTATATGATTTTGTATAGTGATCACCACACTGTGGTGGTGTAGAAGGTAACGCTACCCTCATGTCACAGCTCCAGGGTAAGATCCTAAGTTCAAATAAGTGTGTGGGTGCCTTCAGGGTTGTCCAGTTTCCTCCCACTTCCCAAAACCATTCCAGGACGTCTAACTCAAAGCTCCAGCAAAGGGCACATGACTTGTGCTCCATCTCTGGAGTGTTTTTGGACATGTCTGTACAGTCAGATGATCCTGCTCCTACAGATTCTCACTCCTACTTCTAGTATGAAGTGTGATTATTTCTGTAAATGTGGTTCCTTTAAGAAGGTTGGTGATGGTGATGTGGCCTGTATTATTACTCATTAATAATGAATCAGTGTAGTCAGAGAAATCATTACATGATCTAACATCGTTGTGGATGTGAGCTGTATTTTTTTGAGCTACAAAGAAACTTTATGAAAAATTTTTCAATTTTTAAAAACTGCATTGTGTTTTTATTTAGTCCTGCCCGGAATAAACAGATATTCTATAAACAGGACACAATAATAACTGAATTTACACAAAAGAACCAGTTCAAGTGTTTACACATGCTCAAATCCAGTACTTAATCCAGTTTGTTGTTACCTGGATGATTTGTACAACTGTTTTCATGCTTTGTGAAAGTTGTTCATTTTTTCACTTGTTTAATTCCAGCAATATGATTCCACCCAAATGAGGCTGAGGTTCCCTCTGAGCCTGGTTCCTCTCAAGGTTTCAGGAGTCAGATATGCAGAAAGGAGTCAGATCTGCAGAAGATGCTGGAAAAATGAAGAAAGGCCTGGAGAGTTTTTTTATTTCTAAAGAACATTGTTCAGCTTTACAAGCAACTCATGAACAACTCTCACAAGACATAAAAATAGGCGTTGATCATCCAGGTAACAACACAAAGGATTAAGAATCAAGCATGTGTCACACTTTTGAACTTTTGTTATTATTGTGAAATTTTCATAAATCATTCTTTTTTTCTTTTCTTTTTTAATTATTACAATTTTCTGCAAGGTGTATATAAACTGTCACCTAACACTCACATTAGAATTTATACAGAAAATACACTATATTGGCAAAAGTTTTGGGACATCTGCTTTGGAGTTGGCCCATCCTTTACAGCTTCAACTCTTCTGGGAAGGCTTTCCACAAGGTTAAGGAGTGTGTTTATGGGAATTTTTGACCATTCCTCTAGAAGCGCATTTGTGAGGTCAGGCTCTGATGTTGGATGAGAAGGTCTGGCTCGCAGTCTCCGCTGTAATTCATCCTAAAGGTGTTGAGGTCAGGACTCCGTGCAGGTCAGTCAAGTTCCTTCACACCAAACTCGCTCATCCATATCTTTATGGAGCTTGCTTTGTGCACTGGTGTACAGTCATGTTGGAACAGGAAGGGGTCATCCCCAAACTGTTCCCACAAAGTTGGGAGCATGAAATTGTCCAAAACGTCTTGGTATGCTGAAGCATCAAGAGTTCCTTTCACTGGAACTAAGGGGCCGAGCCCAACCCCTGAATTCAATGATTTGGAGGGGTGTCCCAAAACTTTTGGCAATATAGTGTATCCGAAGGACAAAAACAGGACAAAATACTAGACAAAAAAACCCTGAAATATACAAAAAACATTAAGAATGCACATATACACACAAACACATACACAAAAGATATAAACCTGTATCATTCTGTAAATCATGGAAAGCTGATTTTAGTTGCCTTTGTGTAGAAAGAAACGATCATTTACTCTGAAGCAGTAGGAGGCACTTTTATACAGTGTTTATAATGTTGCCTGTTATTGAAAAAATCCTCTAGTTCAAATGAATAAATATCTTTTTACAGCAATACAGATCAATTTTTTTTTTGTTTTCATCTATGTTTAATTTCATTTTAGCTTCCAAATCTGTTGACTAACAACACGAAGAGATGAATTGCAGGCCGTCGAAGTAATAACCACAGCATTCGCAACACATCCTGATCACCACTAGAACATCTGGATGTGCCTGTTATATACAGATAAATCTACTGCATGGCGTTTAGCTTATTAAGAGAAATGATTCGAGGTGTCAAAGAGACCAAGAGCTTTCACTGTGCAGTCGTAGGTTCAGCTCCATGGGTCCGAGTGGTGCTGCAGGTTGTAGTCCTGAAGTTTAATCTGATCTTGGATCTGGTTTATCAGGACCTGAGAGAGCAGGATTCCCACCAGCTGTGAGAGAAACGAAAACTGAATTAGATTTACTTACATTCCAATTTAATCACAAGCAAATAGTGTGTATTAACTCTTTACCCAGAGGCCAAAAATTCTTTTGTGCCATGTTCCCATGTTCAGCATTGAATGTCTTTGTCATTTCACACACACAGTGGTGGTTCATCTAACTGGTGATTACTTTCTATCTTGAAAGTAAATGAGTCAGGACTCTATTGGCTTTCAGTGTGTTTTAGACGTGTGTTTTTCCCTCTGTTGGATAACCTTACACAGAACTTTTGTGGCTGAAGATCAAATTTGAGCTGCTTTTTAGATGAACAAGCACTTGGAGCATCTCAGAGAGCAGAAATGGGTTTGATATCAACATTTACGTTGAAGATACAAACATCTGTGTGGGAAAAACAGAAATCCTTCTGAAACACTACAAATTCTTAAAGTCCTGAGTATCTACTTTCATATGAGCTTCATATTAACCATCACTGTGGAGTGGGACATGACAAAGACACTCAATCATCAACATGGACACAACAAAAACAGGAGGAAGTTCATTTTTTGGTCTCTGGGAAAAAGAGTTAATAGAACAATCATTAATGTGCTCTTTCATCAACAAGCTCACTGATTAGACTTATTTTTAAAGTGACGCATTGGTTTAATTAGAAATTTAGTCACATCATTAAACGCCTGTGCAGTATAATGAAGATGAGATGTCTCCTTTTTTTGTCCACCGGTAGCCTCATACCTGAGGGATGGCGAGACCCAGTGATATGCCTCCCAGCAGAAACAGGTTGCTGTGGATCCAGTTGACGAGTTTGTCGATGCAGCCACTGGTGTGGATGAAATCGCTGGCCTTTAGCATCTCCAGCTTCTGCATGCCATGTCCACACATAGTGTTTATTAGAGCCTGTGACAAGGCAGGTAGCAGAGGGAGTAGATGTACATACATACATACATACATACATACATGCATACATACACTCAGCGGCCACTTTAATAGGAACACCTGTATACCTGCAGGTAGAAAAAACATCACTTTGTTTTTTTCCAATCATCATTTGTCCAGTTTGGGTGAGTTTATGTCCACTTAATGAGAGGGTGAAATGGCTAGAATAAAAACAGCCAGGAAGAGTGTTTTGTTTTGTTTTTTAATATTGTAAATATTTCCAAATCAAAGATCAAGAGACTTTAAAAAGTCTTTAGAAACAGATGGAGGAAAAATCCACATTTATGTCACACTCACTATTAATAATTAATACCTTAGCTTTTGTGATGATAAACATAAAACATATCTTCTTGGTTTGTGTCTATCCCAGCCAACCATCCTTCTATCTATTCATCCATCCATCATATTTTTGCTTCTTCTCTGTTCCATCCATCCATCCATCCATCCATCCATCCATCCATCCATCCATCCATCCATCCATCCATCCATCCATCCATCCATCCATCCATCCATCCATCCATCCATCCATCCCCATGATACACTGATGATGGTTCAATAATCTGAAACCACTACATCCTACTGAAAATAGATCTATAATATTTACAATTGAATCATTTTCAGAGTTTCATTTTCAGGTTTTTTTTTTTTCAGACTTTCCCCTTTATTTTGAGATCTTGAGAGATGTCATGAGGAGTAATTAGGTCCCCCCCGCCCCCACCTCGTCTTTAGAAATGAGGCAGCAGGAGAAGGGTACAGCACAGCGCTCGCTGCTCGGGTTCTCCTCCGTGCAGTTGAAGTAGATGTTCTGGGACCAGTCCTTGAAAGAAATCCCACCACAGCAGGCAAACTAGTACATAACAGGAGAATGTCAACAGATGCCAGAACACCACAATAATACATTATGTGTATAACAACAATAAAATAAAAGGAACCTCATTCTGGCCGAAATCAATCAGGTTCTGCAGGTCCAGATCATCTCTGTAATGCTTGATTGCATTGTTGACCATGTCGGTCACTTTATAGCGCACCTGTAATGCAAGGACACGTGAAACACTTTTTTAAAAGCGAATTAAACGAACTACATGACTACTCAACATCTAAAATAATACACGACCAGCAGGGGGCGCTCTCTATCGTCGCTTCCCTTATTAAACTTCATTTAGAAGCTTTTCTTTCTTTCTTTTAAATATCTAGGAAACGTAATCATGTGTAATACCTGTGTAATAAATCCATACACTGCTATCCAGAGACGTTATGTCATCATGATGAAGATTTACAGAGCCTCTGAGATGACATTGGTTATTTTTTTTAATAAGGCATAGTTATAAAAATAAGAAACAAAGATAATATACTGATACCATGAGATAAACTTCTTGTAATAAAGGCTTGGAAATCATTTTTTGACCACAATTATGGTGCAATAATAATAATTATTATTATTTAGAAAAATTAATTAATTATTATTATTATGAAGAAGAAGAAGAAGAAGAAGAAGAAGAAAAGGAAAAAGAAGAAGAAGAAGAAGAAGAACAACAACAACAATAATAATAATAATAATAATAATAATAATAATAATAAAGTTACACAATTCACAGCCACAACTTTGGCTTCTTGTGGTCACGAGATATCATTTCATGACCATGAGATGATTTCTGGCCTTGAAATATAAATTCATGGCCACAGTCTATAAAAATAACTGTCAGCTCTCTGGCTTTGTAAACGTGATCGTACAAAATATGTTGTTGTTTTTAAAGTTAGTTCGTTTTACCTTGTCTGCAAAGACAAAACCTAAAATTCCAGCCACCAGCTGCAGCAGAAAGATGAGGGCCAAGCAGATGCAGAACTGCAAATAAGAACACAAACATGATTCAGTGTCAGAAGACAGATCCTGTTCACACAGATTTCCTAAAACCTCATCACATGACCTGCACTGGAAATATTATTTTCCACTCTATTATTTTTCTTTCCTTAAATGGTTATTTATTCATTTTATATCTGCTGTCTAATATACACCTGCAGTTTGTTTCCTGGTACGAGGAATGTTGTTTTTAATGTTTTATTTTTGTTGTCATTACTGGGTATGTGGTATTTTTGTGACTCCTGTGTTTAGCCACCAATCATTTCATCTATCCATTCATCTGTTCATCATATTTTGGCTTTCGTTAGTGTGGTTGGTATATTTGTGGTTGAGTTTCCATCCATCCATCCATCCATCCATCCGTCTATCCATCTATTAACCAACCATTCAACCATTTAACCTACTATCCATTCATCTATCTGTTCATCCATCCATCCATCCATCCATCCATCCTACTATATATTAATCTAGCCTTTCATCCATCCATTTATTCATTCATTCATTGTCTTCCGCTTATCCGGAGCTGGGTCGCGGGGGCAGCAGTCTAAGCAGGGATGCCCAGACTTCCCTCTCCCTAGACACTTTCTCCAGCTCTTCCGGTCAGATTCCGAGGCGTTCCCAGGTCAGCCGAGAGACATAGTCCCTCCAGTGTGTCCTGGGTCTTCCCTGGGTTCTCTTCCCTGTGGGGCATGCACGGAACACCTCCCCAGGGAGACGTCCAGGAGGCATCCGAAACAGATGCCCGAGCCACTTCAATTGGCCCCTTTTCGATATGGAGGAGCAGCGGCTCTACTCTGAGCTCCTCCTGGGTGAAAGAGCTCCTTACCCTATCTCTAAGGGAGCACCCCGCCACCCTATGGAGGAAACTCATTTCGGCCACTTGTATCCAGGATCTTGTCCTTTCGGTCATGACCCAAAGTCATGACCATAGGTGAGAGTAGGAACGTAGATTGACTGGTAAATTGAGAGCTTCGCCTTTCGGCTCAGCTCCTTCTTCATCACAACAGACCGGTACAAAGACCGCATTACTGCTGCCGCTGCACAAATCCGTTTGTCAATCTCACACTCCATCCTTTCCTCACTCCTAAACAAGACCCCAAGATACTTAATCTCCTCCACTTGAGGAGAACCATGAACCATGGTCTCGGATTTGGAGGTGCTGATCCTCATCCCAGCCACTTTGCACTCCGCTGCAAACCGCCCCAGTACATGCTGTAGGTCCTGGCTCGAAGGAGCCAACAGGACAACATCATCTGCAAAAAGCAAAGACGAAAACCTGTGGTCCCCAAACCGGACTCTCTGCAGCCCCTGGCTGCGCCTAGAAATTCTGTCCATAAAAGTCATGAATAGAACAGATGACAAAGGACAGCCCTGCCAGAGTCCAACATACACTGGGAACAGGCCTGACTTACAGCCCGCAATGCGAACCAAGCTCCTGCTCCAGTCATACAGAGACCGAACACCCCTTAAGGGCTTATTATAGGGCCATGGACCCCCACAGGGCCAGAGCACCTCCCACAGTATGCCACGAGGGACACGGTGAAATGCCTTTTCCAAGTCCACAAAACACATGTGGACTGGTTGGGTAAACTCCCACAAACCCTCAAGGACCCTGTGGAGGGTATAGAGCTGGTCCAGTGTTCCACAACTAAGATGAAAACTGCATTGTTTTTCCTGAAACTGAGGTTTGACTAACGGTCGGACTCTCCTCTCCAGTACCCTGGAATAGACTTTCCATGGGAGGCTGAGGAGTTGGAACACACTTTCCAGTACCCTTTCTTAAAAAGAGGGACCACCACGCCAGTCGCCCAGTCCAGAGGCACTGTCCCTGACAGCCACGCTGTGTTGCAGAGATGTGTCAGCCAAAACAGCCCCACAACATCCAGAGACTTAAGGTACTCAGGGTGAATCTCATCCCCCCCGTGCCTTGCCACCGAGGAGCTGCTGAACTACCTCAGTGACTTCTGCTTGGGTGACGGATGAATCTACCTCTGAGTCCTCAGCCTTTGCTTCCTCTATGGAAGACGTGTCAGTGGGATTGAGGAGATCCTTGAAGTATTCCTTCCACCATCCGACAATATCCCCAGTCGAGGTCAGCAACTCTCCACATCCACTGTAAACAGTGTTGGCAGAGAACTGCTTGCCCCTTCTGATGCACCGAACAGTCTGCCAGAATTTCCCCAAGGCCGACCAACAGTCCTTCTCCGTGGCCTCACCAAACTCCTCCCAGACCCGAGTTTTTGCTTCTGCAACCACCCGGGCTGCAGCTCGCTTGGCCTGCCAGTACGCATCAGCTGCCTCTGGGGTTCCACAAGCCAACCAGGCTCAATAGGACTCCTTCTTCAGCTTGACAGCATCCCTTACTTCCGGGGTCCACCACTGGGTTCAGGGATTTCCACCACAAGAGGCACCAGAGACCTTACGGACACAGCTCCGGATGGCTGCGTCAACAGTGGAGGAGGAGAACAGGGTTCACTCAGACTCAATGTCCCCAACCTCCCTCAGGATCTGGTTGAAACTCTTCCGGAGGTGGGAGTTGAAGACCCCCTAACAGAGAGTTCAGCAAGACATTCCCAACAGACCCTCACAATACGTTTCGCCAAGTCTGTCTGGCATCCTCCTCCATAAGCGGATCCAACTCACCACCAGGTGGTGATCAGTTGACAGCTCAGCCCCTCTCTTCGCCCGTGTGTCCAAGGGTGTCCTGGTACCACATGTACTGATGGGCACCCTTATGCTTGAACATGGTGTTCGTTATGGACAAACATCAGTCCAACAACAGAACACCACTCGAGTACAGATCGGGGGGGCCGTTCCTCCTAATCAGCCCATCCAAGTATCACTGTTGTTGCCCACATGGGCGTTGAAGTCCCCCAGTACAACTATGGAGTCCCCAGTCAGAGCACCTTCCAGCACCCCTCGCAGGGTCTCAAGAAGGGTACCGAAACAACAGTGAGACACCTAGCCCCGACCTGAAGGTGCAGGGAAACAACCCTCTCGTTTACTATGGAAAACTCCAACACATGGCGGCTGAGCTGGGGAGCTATGAGCAAGCCTACCCCAGCCCGCCGCCTCTCACCATGGGGCACTCCAGAGTAGAAGAGGGTCCAACCTCTCTCAAGGAGTTGGGTTCCAGAGCCCAGGCTGTGCGTGGAGACGAACCCGACAATCTCTAGCCAGTACCGCTCAACCTCCCTCACCAGCTCAGGCTCCCCCCCAGTGAAGTGACATTTCATGTCCCAAGAGCCAGATTCTTTGACCAGGGTTTGGGTCGTCGAGGCCCCCGCCCATGACTGCTACCACATGGCACCACCCCCTTATGCTCCTTCCTGTGGGTGGTGGGCCTACGGGAACGTGAGCCTACATCACTCTTTCGGGGTCCCATAGGGAAAGACTTGGCCACCAGGCGCTCGCCTACGTGCCCCAACCCCAGGCTTGGCTCCAGGGTGGGGCCCTGGTAACGCCATTCCGGGCAACATAACGGTCCTTGATTTTCTTCTATTCATGAGGGGATTTGAACCGCTCTTAGTCCGTCCATCCATCCATCCATCCATCCATCCATTTATCCTACTATATGTTCATCCATCCCCATCCATCCTCTCATCTATTCATCCATCCATCCAACCAACTATCTATTCATCTATCCATCCACCTGCCTATCCATCTATTAATAATATTTTTGTTTTGTGTCTGTCCCATCCAACCAACCAAACATCCATTAATAAACATCTATTAATAATGTTTTCACTTTCTATCCATCCATCCATCAATCATATTTTTGCTTTCTGACTGTTCCACGCATCTATCTATCTATCCATCCATCTGTCCACCTATCTACTCATCCATCCATCCATTATTCATATTTATGCTTTCATAACAGGGGTTGATGTTTGTGGGTGTTTGCCTGTCTGCCCATCCATTCATCCATCAATTCATGCATCCATCTCTATCCATCTGTTCATCTCTCTTTCTATCCATCCTCTGTCCACCCATCTATCTAATACCTTTTATCATTCTTATTAATGAGTGCAGTGAATAGTATAATATTGTTTGTTGAAATGGCTTTAAATGAATTGGAATCTGTTTTGCTTCGGATGTAAAACTGACCGTCTGCAGGAGGCAGATGTTCTCTCGGAGTGAACCCACACAGCCGCAGAACGTGAGGAAAAACATAAGAACTCCGACGATCAGCAGAATGATGGAGGGGTCCACCGTTAAACACGCCATTGCTGCATCTAGATACGAGAAAGACAGAAGCTAGCAGTAGGTTGTAGTTTATAACAGGAAAGACAGAAACTCTGAAAGAGACAGTGTCTGCTACTGGGACCATTATCTCACCATGTTTACTGATCCTGGCATACACACCAATGCCCATCAGCACCACCGAGATAATCTAATGAAGAGAGAGGGGACAATATTAGTCTGCTATTCAGACCAAGTTCCAGTACAATCACAATATAAATGTTTATGAATAAATATTTTTTTAAAAGTCCATTCAATTTAGAGCTGTGACACAAACTAGCTGATTTATTTTGCATTAAAACATACGTATTAGTTTTACACTGTCAAAATTAACGAGCAGTTAAACCGGATTAACACACAAGTAGGTAATTAGAACAAACCATTTAATCATCATTAAGGATGTAGCTCAGAGGGCAGGTTTGAATTGTAAAGGAAAATCCTTTTAAGGAAGTCCTTTCGGGGAATTCCTGTTGATGTTTCGCTCGATTCATTGAGAAACCACATACTGGAGAATAAAGGCTGCAAGTGTGATTGTGTGATTTCAGTGGGTGTTTATGTGCCACTTCACACACAGAACTGAACAAATGATGACAAATCAATTCACTAATTATTTTATGCTTCACCTTTTTGTTCTTTTTTTTTTTTATACTTTTTTCTTTACAGCATCAAGGCATTCAGTTTGTTTCATAGATATCATTTATTATTATAAGTAACAATGGTCACCTTTGGCCTTAATAACTACCTCAAATCCTCTCAGCAGTTCTGTTATTGTCCTGTAGATTAGATTTTGCCTTGTTTTGGATTGTTGTAGGATACATTCACATGCTTTAATTTTGAAGTACATTTTTAAAAAAAAAACAAAAAAAAAAAAACAATGTGCTCCACAGTAAAAATAAAAAAGTATAAAATTTATACAAAATAAAATAAAACACAAACACGATTTAGGAATTAAATAGGTTGAATAAGACAACATAAATACAGTAAAAAATAATAAATAAATACAAATAAAAATAAACAGCTAGCCAGATAACGAAGACTTTCCTTGGATAATAATTATGTTTAAAAATAAAATTTACTTGTACAGCATGATGATTTAAATCCAAAATTTTAATAACAGCAACTAGAAACCATCATAATGGCATAATGTCATATCCAGTTATAATGTTTGACTTCAATAAAGCTGCAACTGAGAACATTTGCGCATCTGAAAGATCGACAAGCTCCAGATTATTTAAAAAAAAAAAATACAAAGGCAAAATACACAGCCTTTATACCAGATTATTCAGAATATTTATGTTCTCTTGTTGACCATTGGTGTACATAGTGAGTTTCAAGTTTATTCAAGTCCATATCGGCTACTAAACAACTTTTCTACGCTGATCTTAATACATACAGAATTACACAAAATCCTGTAGATTAGATTTTGCCTTGTTTTGGATTGTTACACTGATCCCAATACAGGATACACCCACATATCATTTTTTGGAAATAAATCCTAAATAAAGTTTAGGAGAAGCGACGGGGGTACATACTTTTGCACTGAAGGCAGAGTTCCTGATCTGGTTCAGAGGTCACAGTGAGAGTGATCCAGGTTCATTGTATTGACGCTGAAATGTAACATCTCATTGAAGTTTCCTTCATGAGACCTGCACTGGCCACTCCCTTAAAAAGATGATTCACATCACACAAATACCTGCAATGCCTGTTTGAACACATCAGCTGTGTCTTTAATAGCCTATGCTTTTACCATGTTGTGATCTTTAGAGCACTCATGGGCAACCAAAAAGAAAAAAAAAGAAGAAAATCCTGCTTTTGTGTTTATTCAATGCCCCAGTCATATCATGCTTAGTTAGTTGTGTTATAATTACAGCTCACTCACATTCAGCTGTCTTCATTCCCTATAGTTCATTAACACTTGGGATTTGGATTTAGAGTTAGAGAATAAAATCTAGACAGATTCCCAAAACCAGCAGCATCTCATCTATAGGAGAAAGCAGAATTATTCACAACTGCATTTAGGGGAATAACTCCAAATTTACCTAAAATACTAGTTACCTCTTTTGAGTGACCATCAATTTAAAAAATGTTTCCACTTGAGCTCCACTGGGGCAGGTATCACGCTGCCTCATGCTTGCACTAGGAATGCTTTGTGTATACACTGATCAGGCATAACATTATGACCACCTGCCTTATATTGTGTTGGTCCCCCCTTTGCTGCCAAAACAGCCCTGACCCGTCGAGGCATGGACTCCACTAGATCCCTGAAGGTGTGCTGTGGTATCTAGCACCAACATGTTAAGTTCTGTAAGTTGCGAGGTCCATAGGGCCTTAAAGGATGCTAACAGGACTTAAATAATACTTTTGATAGATACTGACCACTACAGACCGGGAACACCCCACAAGAGCTGCAGTTTTGGAGATGTTCTGATCCAGTGGTCTAGCCATCACAATTTGGTCCTTGTCAAACTCGCTCAAATCCTTACTCTTGCCCATTTTTCCTGCTTCTAACACATCAACTTTGAGGACAAAATGTTCACTTGCTGCCTAATATATCCCACCCACTAACAGGTGCCATGATGATGAGGTCATCAGTCTTATTCACTACACCCGTCACTGCTCAAAAGCCTGATCAGTGTAAGTGGGGGAAGGGCAGCAGACATGACCAGAAGCTTACTACATTTTAACTTAAGAGTTAAATTACTACTTTATCATGTTAGTATGGGAATGGGAATTTCTTTTAAAAGTAAAATTTTAGTTAAATGCAAGTTATCAAAATGAACACTGTCCTTTCCTTGATTAGAAAAGATATGATATGCTTATTCTTTGCTGTTGTTTAGCTAGCTACATAACTAGCTTGTTGTTTATTAGGTTGTTAATGTGTCATGCGTCTTTGGATTGCAATTGTCAAGTCAAGTCAGTCCCTCCAGGATTTCTCAGAGTTTTTTGTGATTGTTGCAGCCAAAAATGCTTGATGTTGCTGCAGTTATTTTTAAAACTTTGTTGTTTTTTTGCAGAAAACTCAATAAATCTGGGAAATTGCAAGAACAGGATTCTGCTATTAAACTCCTATGAGTAAAAACACATGAACGAAAGAGAGCTTTAGCTGAACACGGGGTATGATGATGTCACATTAAACGTTTTGTCCTGAATAACATTATGTACTTTAGACAAAATCGCTAGCTCCTCAGAATATCACAGAATTAAATTTCTGCGATCACCAAATTGTGAAATTCTGGAGGTGTGCATTCATTCGGTAACACATTTAAAAAACAATGTGCTACACAGTAAAACCATATTTGTATAAGATTAAGAAAAAGATAAAGTAAAATAAAAACAATTACAAAATTAATTTGTAATTAATTGGCGCGGTGGCTTAGTGGTTAGCACGTTTGCCTCACACCGCCAGGGTTGGGGGTTCGATTCCTGCCTCCGCCATGTGTGTGTGGAGTTTGCATGTTCCCCCCTGTGCCTCGGGGGTTTCCTCCGGGTGCTCCGGTTTCCTCCCCCAGTCCAAAGACATGCATGGTAGGTTGATTGGCATCTCTAAATTGTCCGTAGTGTGTGATTGCATAAGTGAATGAGAGTGTGTGTGTCCCTGCGATGGGTTGGCACTCCGTCCAGAGTGTATCTTGCCTTGATGCCCAATGACGCCTGAGATAGACACAGGCTCCCCGTGACCCGAGTGTAGTCCGGATAAGCGGCAGACAAACAGCTAGCCAGATAATCTTACAAGACATTTCTTAGAGAATAAATATGTTTATAAATAAAATTAGCTTGTCCACGGATTTAAATCCCAAACTTAACAGCAATTAGAAACCATCAAAATGTCACGTTTTTTTAACCTCCGATTATAATATTGTAATAAAGCCGCAGCAGACAACATTTGCTCATCTGAAAGGTCAACAAGCTCCAGATTATTTAAAAAACGAGGCAAAATACACAGTGCGTTGGCTTTTATACCAGACTATTCAGCATATTTAACTTTAACCTATCTTTAAACTTTAAAAAAAATAATTTATTTTCTCTATGTTTCTATACTTCAGTAAAGCTGCTTTGAGACAATGTTCATTGTTAAAAGCGCTTTACAAATAAATTGAATTGAAATGAATATTTATGTTCTCTTGTTGAAAATTGGTGTACACAATTAGTTTTTAAGTTCATATCAGTTACTAAAGAACTTTTCCCAAGTGAGATTTTCTACACTTAGCGTGATACATACAGAATTACACAAAAGTCAACACCAAAGCAACACAGGTTCACAGAATTTTTCAATTCAGCACTTATAAAAAGGCAAAATGTATTTAGTTAGTGAAGAGAAATCCATTTTCTAGATCACCGGCTTAATTCTAAAGGCAGCTTTTATTGCGTTAATGAGTGCAGACTAAAAGTCAAACTAAAAGGCAACTTTATTTAAGGGCATCCAAGTGCAAACGGCTCTGAAAACAAAGCAAAAAAACATCACGGCGAAAAGAGCAACAATTCTGGTTTTATTCGGATTTCACCGCAGCTAGGTTCCTCAGTACAAAGCCGTGCTCACGGATTCAGAGTATCGGATTGCTGCGGCTTTTATTTCACTGAAACCTCGCAGTCTGAGACTGAAACCCTTTGAGACTGAAATCCCACCAAAAGAGACGAAGAAAGATCTCCACAGTGATTTTACACACTTTAATCTGCGTCTCAGCACTCAGACAGGGCGTGTTGATGCTTTAATATCATTTTGTTATCAGAGTTTTGACTTTAACTTCCTACATTTCAAAAGACAAATAAATCTCTTATCTCCTCATTTCTTTTTTTATAACCAAATATTTAACAGTAAAGTCTTAAGATGACTTTTTAGCATCAGATTTTTGCATTAAATCTATACTTCAGCTCTAAATTCGAATCTAAACCTTATACCCATCACTGTAATCGAATAACTATCACTGTAATTGATCTGTCGTTGTGTACACTTTGTCTTGATCACAGCAGTTTGTATTGGTGATGTGCTAGCTTAGTGTTTAAGGTGTTGGATTAATGATCAGAAGGTTGTGAGTTTGAATCCCAGATCCACCAATCTGCCACTGCAGGGCTCCTGAGCAAGGCCCTTAACCCTCAATTGCTCAGTTGTATAAAATGAGATAAAAATGTGAGTTGCTCTGGATAAGGGCATCTGCCAAATGTCAGAAATGTAATGTATTGTGACAGCTAGCTAATTAGTGTTCAGCTAGTTTGTGCGCTAGATATTATCATGCTAGCTAACAAAAGAATGAAGGAAGAAGAAAGTTGTTAAAAGTCACTAATAAAGATGGGTTTTTTTCCCCAAATGAATCTTATTTTCAGATTTATTCATTTTCATACGTAAATATTATTTATTATTATTCTTATGCTTAAACTTGAGCGACGAACTTGAATCACAATATATAATATTTTCACTTGAGTACAGAATTTGACATTTTTCTGTCTGTAGTTGATTATAATTTCAATTTATATTAAATTTTAAATATTTAGAAGCACAGTTATGGTGTGTGTGTGTGTGTGTGTGTGTGTGTGTGTGTGTGTGTGTGTGTTTTCCTACAGCTTCAGACTTAAGCAAGCTAAGACATGCCATGTTTCCAATTCTATATACTATGCAACTTAGTTTTTTTATGGCTTCAACTCATTTAAAACAAATAAAACTACAACCTCACATGAACTTAAAGTTTGTCTCTGTTTCTTTTGGGTTTTTTTTGTCTCTCTCATTCAGTTTCCTTTAACCATTTTTACTAGTACACTGTTGGGAAGTTTTCAATCAGTGTAAATAACTGAACGATGAGTCAGATAGAAAACAAATCTGTCAGCTTTCAGTGTGTTTTAGACGTGTGTGTTTCCTTCTGTTGGATAACCTTACACTGAATTTTACTGGTTGAAAATCAAATTCGAGCTGCTTTTTAGATGAACAAGCACTTGGAGCATCTCAGAGATCAGAAATGGGTTTGATATCAACATTTACTTTGAAGGTACAAACATCTGTATGGGGAAAAAAACTAACCTGGAACTTTTCTATGAATATATCGCTCCTAGTAGGCTAGAGAAAAACTAATACTAGAAATCCTTCTGAAACACTACAAATCCTTAAAGTCCTGAGTGTCTACTTTCATATGAACTTCATATTAACCACCACTGTGGAGTGAGACATGACAAAGACACTCAATCATCAACATGGACACAACAAAAACTCAATTTTTGGCCTCTGGGGAAAAGGATTTAAGACATGTCCATTTTTGTCAGGTGAAGTGTATCATTACCCTGATATCATGCTGCATCATGCCAACATTCCTCCAAGATGCCAAGATTAACTTCAACTTGACACATCAGAGGTACACACTCAGGCCTACAATAACAAGCTTTAACAAGTGTCACCATTACAGAAATGGGTAAAATTCTTCATATTCTATCTCTGCACTGTTAAAGTGGCTCTGAAATGAACAGATGGAACATTTTGATCATATAGATCTGCACATTGCTCCGTTTTTATTTTAGCAGTATTACAGAGCTGCTCTGTAATTCCATTCCATTCCATTGTCTGTACCGCTTATTCGATCTATTCTTGGGTCACGGGGAGCCTGATCTCAGGCGTCATTGGGCATCAAGGCAGGATACACCCTGGACGGAGTGCCAACCCATCACAGGACACACACACACACTCTCATTCACTCACGCAATCACACACTACGGACAATTTAGAGATGCCAATCAACCTACAATGCATGTCTTTGGACTGGGGGAGGAAACCGGAGTACCCGGAGGAAACCCCTGAGGCACGGGGAGAACATGCAAACTCCACACACACATGGTGGAGGCGGGAATCGAACCCCCAACCCTGGAGGTGTGAGGCAAATGTGCTAACCACCGAGCCACCGTTCCCAACCCCCAAACCCCCAAAACCCCCAAAACCCCCAATGTGACATGGTAATTATATTTCATTATAGAGTACAGCAATTCGCTCCAATCCTCTGATTGGAATCTGATTGGTTGAGCTGTGTAAAATTCCAGTTCCTAGTTCAAAACAATTACTACAGCTGAGTTAGTAACATCAACAGCAGACATGGCAAAAGATACTTGTCATGAATATAACATTTGGCTCAGGAATCAAAATCACAAATCATTGTAAGCTAACTAGCTAGATAAACATGCCTTAAAGTGAGCGTAGCGAGATTCTTTAGGATCAAGTTCATCATTCTGGCCATATCGTGTCCTGAAATGTCTGTCAGTTACTCAAAATGAATTTCTTCTTTATAGAATCGTTGTATAGAAGTAACACCAGGCTTGCAATTGTGTGGGTCATACTCTGTGCAGCTACGGCTAAAATCACAGCTGATATCTTCAGAACTGAGGAGCGTATACTTTGTGATTTCTCAGTAATTATTTTAAAAAAAAAGGAAAAAATAAGAGGATGGTGAAAAAACGTCTTTTTGTAGCTGCGATAACATACGTGATAATTTGTAGATGTTCCAAAAGTGAATAAAAACGGAGGTCACTGTGAGATAAATGAAATAACAGGGCGATAATTATGATCCGTCATGGGTTCTGCTTGTCCAACATTGAGAGGTACTTTCAGTAGTAAGTAGTAAGAACTACTCAGAAGTAAAAAGTAATAAATCTATAACTGGGTAACTTATTATTGTGGTTGTTTCTGTGTTGCTGTTTCTAACATAGCGGGTATCTGATAGTGTTTTTGAGGAGGAATGAATCATTTGTGAACTGGATGAAAAGTAACAGCAACAGGGGCCCCGGTCCCCCCCCCCTCCAAAAAAAAACAGTGTGCTGCACTTTTTGCATATGAATAAATGAGTCCTGTTGCTTAGCAACAGCAACAAGCTTTCAAAAGGTTGCAAAAGCGGCTCAGGAGTTTTAAAAAAGCATCACGTAGAAAGAGGTTTGTCAACGGATCCTGCTGTAGCCTCGTTCAAATTCTAACAAGAGAAAGTTAAACTTGATGAACAACATCTCTCTTGTAAGCCTGGCACTCCGTCTTAATTTTTTAGAATTTAATTGATATCATTATATCACACTGCCTTGCTAGCGTGTGTCTTGCTTGGTTTACCTCTAACACTAGTAACTACAACACAATCCATTAAAAAAAAGACATACTGTTTTATTGTAGGCTAATAGGCTCTAATAGCTAATATCTGAAGTACACTCTTAGATAAATACAGGTTCCTCTGGGTTTTTTGGATGGTTAATGGCTCCAGCTTTCTAAAGAGATTCTATTTGGACACTTTTCTGGCAGAAAAACATTGTAAGGTTCTACAAAATTAAGCGTGTGGGGATTGTGAGAGTCACGCTTTAGTCATGAGCATGTTTTTTGCTTATATGCAATAAGTGATCATTTGAAAAACATGAACTGAAGTAAATATCAGGTATGTGGAAAATTTATATGAAAATCAATAAATCATGTGGAGAAAAAATTAATTCTTTACTCTAAAGGTTAGAAAAATCAGCATTCACACACTAAAGGTTTTTACACTTTTTGCACAAGAAAATAATTCAAAATTTTCACGTTAAATCTAAAAAAAAACAATTTCAAAACTAAAGGGGAAATATAATTTAATTTTTACATAAACTGTGAAAATTAAAATCAAATCTTTCACAGTAAATGTGAAAGAAAAACTTTTTTACACTAAAATGTTTACACTAAAAGTAAAAAAAAAAAAAAAAAGTTTAAAATCTCCTACTAAAGGTTAAAAAAAAAATCAACATTTTCACACTAAAGATGAAAATAAATGTGAAACTAATTTAAATGTCTAAGGGTGAAAATCAAATCTTTCACACTAAAGGTGAAAATAAATCTGAATTTTTATACTAAATGTGGGGGAAAAAAGTCTTTTTTTTTTTTAGCTAAAAGGTTAAAGAAAAAATCTAACTTTTCCGCAATGAAGGTGAAAATAAATCTGAATTTTTACACTAAATGTGAAGAACAAATAAAGGTTAAAAAAAAAATCAACATTTCGCACACTACATGTGAAAAAAAAATCACATTATTTAATCAACTTGTGAAACATCTAAAAAAAAAATTTAATTTCAGACGTGATTCGTGCGATTATTCATACATGATGCTCGTGTAAGGGCAGGATGCAGTCCTGGAGTGTGGTTTACTTCAGTAGCTCAGATGTTTTATTCATCTCAACTTCCATTAATGTTTTGTAAAACTTCAAAACAGTTGCATGAATTATACTTGTGACTAAGCACATGATTTCAGATGTTTTGGGGTGGAATTTTCACATTTTCCAGTTGATTTTCTCACATTTATTTTCACATGAAGTGCACATTCATATGATGATTATTTCCCCCGTCATGTAATTACACAAAAAAACATTTGACCACTGGTAAAACTGGTCAAGCAACTCAACTTTAAAACATTCCTTTAGAGTCATTTCACAAGAAAATCAACAAAACAAGTACACTAACTAGACTACATGGGAACTATGATATAACTCGAAGAAGTGAGGATGAGCTGGACAGGTTGCGACTCACCCAAAATATCGTATTAAAGAAGAAAAGTAAATATTTGACGACCGGACTGACAAAACTGAACTCTTCATCTCTCTGCGCTGATCCTCTTCTCACCATGATCAATGCTTCAGTCTGATAAAGACGAAAGATGAAAAGACTTCTGTTAGGTCCTGAAACTTCACTGATTAAGAAGAAGTAGAAAATGTGGAGCTTGTCCTTTAGGGACCTTCAGCCATTGAGGTGTTTTAACAGCTCACCGGCGCGCCTTTGCCCCAAGGCGCACATTTTCTCTCTCTGAGCCGCTGCCTATACTTGCGACTCATTAACTTGTGTGTTTATTTCCGGATTGGTGTGTGTGTGTGTGTGTGTGTGTGGGGGGGGTGTTTTATTGGGCGGTCCTCTCTTTCTCTTCTCGTTAGTAAACACTTTAAATCCTCGCCTAAAGACCTGCTTTTTTTTTTTTTTTCTCCCCCGACAATATGAGACAGGTTGATTTTTGCGCATTGCTGATTTCTAATTTATTCGGATAAATATCTCAGAAATAGTGAGCTAGTACCCTACTTAAACATACATTTAATACATATATTTAATGCAATCTTTAAAAAATAATGTTTCCTCCAGATTAAATTGAGTGGTTTGCAGTTTCTTTCGGTCTAATAGGAAGTAAAATCTTATTTATTTAGGAAAACTCCAGTGTTTGGTTCAATATGTTGCTGTTTCAAAAGATTTGCTTAAACACTTGTGAAATAGGGCCACCTGGTGATTTCTGAGGTATGTGCACTAGTCTAGACAGTAGACCGCTCACTGTCCACTTTTTATTAGGAACACCGGTACACCTGCCAATCATATGGATGCAGCGCAATGTAAAAAAATAAATAAATAAATATTATTTAAAGCGTGGCATTGGTGTAGGGTGCGACAGGCTGGTTTGAGTAGTTTGGACACTGATGATGAGACACAACAGTCTAGCAATAGCTCCTGTAAGGAGCCCATCTCTTCTCAGGATCCCATCACCACATGAGGTTCCTCCGCCATGACATGAACAGGAACCTGAGGTTATGAAGGTCACAGACTCACCCAAATTGGACAAGACAATCACCCAGTCTCTGTCCTGTGTCATTTGTGTTTCTGTGCTTTTCAGGTGTATAAATTTAGATGTGTGTTTGTGTGTGAATAAGCTTCTTGTTAAATACTTGCCTGTGTGATGAGCACCAGCTCATTATACCTCCTCTTTCTCCCCTCCTCTCTCTCCTTTCCTTCTAGCTAAAGTACAAAAGGTCATGAGCCTTTTTTTTGTTTGTTGTTTATTTCCTTACATTGAACATATAACAAGTTATATATTAAATAGTTTCTTATGAAAAGGATGAAGGGGTGCCAATAATTCTGAGTCGACTGTACATTACTGATGTTATAGACATGCTTAGATAATATACATAACATACGATATATATGCTACAACGTAAACAAGTTAAGCCGAATCAATGAAGTAGACATTACCAAAATTATTGGCACCCACTTTGATGCTGAAACGATTTAGAAAACAAGCGAGAGACGACGCAGGCGTGTTAACAAGCGGTTTATTAGATAAAAGTTAATACAGTTCACACACAGCTGAACAGCACAGGTTGGATCTCAGCAGATAATGAATCAACCCTTTAGGCCTTTTTAAACACAGCACTTGTGGAGAATATAACTGCTGCATATCACTGCTCTCAAATTAGCATTTAAATAGCATTAATATTTTGACCTTTTTGGTCCATAAATGAAATTTTTAAATCATTTTTAATAGACTTTATTACTTTATAACAGTGCTTTTAGTGTTAGGAATGTTCAAGTAACGTGATAAACCGTATCGTACTATTATTCATGCTGTAACCGTTTATAACTGTGGAAGGGTTTGTGCAGTTCGTGAATCACTGTTTGAGCACCGGGAGCTCGTTGGGTTTAAAGAAAGCTTGGGACATTCCCATGGCGTAAATGTAGACTTTAGAATCCACAACAAGTTTCTCCTTCTTCAGTAACTCTATAAAACAGAGAAGAAACATGTTCAGAAAGGAACGTAACAGGATGATGTGACGAGAAGCCGAGCGTCATGAAGCGTTTATTCTTCATCGATCACATTAAAATTTTTATTTTAGTAATGAAGACCTGGTTTAATCATTTATAGTCACAAGACAAGTTAGCTCCTTACATCTCATCAACTTCTACGTGTTTTTCTTTTATATCTATCTATATAGATTTATACATTTACTTAACGCTGATTTTATGTAGGTGAAACTCAATCACAAGACTGAGGCAGAAAACCAAAGCGATGGTGGTTGTGGTCTCTTTGGTTTGTTTGTTTTCTTTTTTAAATGGAGGAGCTGCTTATGAATAATAATTGATGTTTTCTTATTGTTGTGTAGCTGAAAACAAAATAGCCGTCTGGACCACCTTGATACGCACGGGGTTTTGTGATAATGTTCAGTTTTCAATTTCCGCCTGAGATTTTTTTTATTTTTGTTTTAAGCAACAAATAATATATTTATATCATATCATATCATATCATATCATTTTCATATCATATCATATCATATCATATCATATCATATCATATCATATCATATCATATCATATATCCGGGGGGGGGGGGGGCGGAGGCTTAGTGGTTAGCACGTTTGCCTCACACCTCCAGGGTTGGGGGTTCGATTCCCGCCTCCGCCATGTGTGTGTGGAGTTTGCATGTTCTCCCCGTGCCTCGGGGGTTTCCTCCGGGTACTCCAGTTTCCTCCCCCGGTCAAAAGACATGCATTGTAGGTTGATTGGCATCTCTAAATTGTCCGGGAGTGTGTGAATGAGAGTGTGTGTGTGCCCTGCGATGGGTTGGCACTCCGTCCAGGGTGTATCCTCCCTTGATGCGCAATGATGCCTGAGATAGGCACAGCCTCCCCGTGACCCGAGAATAGATCGGATAAGCGGTAGACAATGAAAAATATAATATAATTCTTCTTCTTCCGGCTTTTCCCTTCAGGGGTCGCCACAGCGAATCATCTCTCTCCACCTATCCCTATCTTCTGCATCCTCAACACTTGCACCCACTAGCTTCATATCCTCATTAATTCCATCCATATACCTCCTCTTTGGCCTTCCTCTTTGCCTCCTGCCTGGCAGCTCCATGTCCAACATTCTCCTACCAATATACTCACTCTCCCTCCTCTGAACATGTCCAAACCATCTTAATCTGGCCTCCCTAACTTTGTCCCCCAAACGTCCAACATGAGCTGTCCCTCTGATGTACTCGTTCCTAATCCTATCCCATCTTATCACTCCCAAAGAGAACCTCAACATCTTCATCTCTGCTACCTCTAGCTCTGACTCCTGTCTCTTCCTCAGTGACACTGTCTCTAAACCATACAGCATGGCCGGTCTCACCACTGTCCTGTACACCTTCCCCTTGATTCTCGCTGATATTTTCTGATCACACAGAACTCCCGACACCTTTCTCCACCCATTCCAACCTGCCTGCACTCGCTTCTTCACCTCTTTCCTACACTCTCCATTACTCTGGACTGTTGACCCCAAGTACTTAAACTCCTGTACCTTCTTCACCTCTTCACCCTGTAACCTTACTGTTCCACTTCCCTCCCTTTCATACACACACATGTACTCAGTCTTACTACGACTGGCTTTCATTCCTCTTCTCTCTCATCTGCAAACATCATTGTCCAAGGACACTCCTGTCTGACCTCCTCTGACAACTGGTCCATCACTATAGCAAACAGGAAGGGGCTCAGAGCCGATCCCTGATGCAGTCCCACCTCCACTTTGAACTCCTCTGTCTGACCTACAGCACACCTCACCACTGTCCTGCTCCTCTCATACATGTCCTGCACCACTCTGACATACTTCTCTGCTACTCCTGACTTCCTCATACAGTACCACAGCTCTTCTCTTGGCACCCTGTCATACGCTTTCTCCAAGTCTACAAACACACAGTGCAACTCCCTCTGACCATCCCTATACTTCTCCATCAAAATTCTCAGAGCAAAAATTGCATCTGTCGTGCTCTTTCTGGGCATGAAGCCATACTGGTGCTCACAAATTTCCACTACCTTCCTTAACCTAGCTTCCACTACTCTTTCCCATAGCTTCATTGTATGGCTCATCAACTTTATCCCCCTATAGTTACTGCAACTCTGCACGTCACCCTTATTCTTAAAGATCGGCACTAACACACTTCTTCTCCATTCCTCAGCCATCCTCTCACTCTCTAAAACCCTGTTGAACAAACTAGTTAAAAATTCCACTGCTGCCTCTCCCAGACCTCCACTGGGATGTCGTCAGGACCAACTGCCTTTCCACTTTTCATCCTCTTCAAAGCCTTCCTGACTTCATCCTTTCTAATCTTATCTACTTTCTGTTCCACAGAGTTCACCCCTTCTACTCTTTTCCCTCTCATTTTCCTCATTCATCAGCTCCTCAAAGTACTCCTTCCATCTCCTCTGTACACTCTCCTCACTTGTGAGCACCCTTCCATCTCTATCCTTAATAACTCTAACTTGCTGCACATCCTTCCCATCTTGATCCCTCTGCCTAGCTAACCTGTACAAGTCCTTCTGTCCTTCTCTAGTGTCTAACCTAGTGTACAACTCGTCATATGCCTTCTGCTTGGCCTTAGACACCTCCCTCTTCACTCTGCGCTGTAACTCCTTGTATTCCTGTCTATTCTCTTCTGTCCTGTCCATGTCCCACTTCTTCTTGGCTAACCTCTTCCTCTGGATACTATCCTGAACTTCCTCATTCCACCACCAAGTCTCCTTATCTTCTTTCCTCCTTCCAGATGACACACCCAGCACCTTTCTCCCTGTCTCCCTGATCACTTCTGCTGTAGTTTCCCAGTCATCTGGCAGCACTACCTGACCACCCAGAGCCTGCCTCAACTTCTGTCTAAATTCCTCACAACATTCCTCCTTTTTCAGCTTCCACCACTTGGTTTTCTTCTCTATCTCTATCTTTGACCTCTTCTTCTTACAGAACATCAAAGTCATCCTACACACCACCATCCTATGCTGTCTGGCTACACTCTCTCCCACTACCACTTTACAGTCACTAATCTCTTTCAGATTGCCTCTTCTACATAGGATGTAGTCTACCTGTGTTCTCCTACCTCCACTCTTGTAAGTCACTCTATGTTCCTCCCTCTTCTGAAAATAAGTGTTAACCACAGCCATGTCCATCCTCTTAGCAAAGTCCACTACCATCTGTCCTTCTAGGTTCCTTTCCTTAACTCCAAACTTGCCCATCACCTCCTCATCACCTGTGTTCCCCTCACCAACATCCATTAAAATCCGCTCCTATCACCACTCTCTCACCCGTGGGAATACTCTCCATCACCTCATCTAATTCACTCCAGAATCTCTCTTTCTCCTCTAACTCACAACCTACCTGTGGGGCATAACCACTAACAACATTCAACATCACCCCTTCAATCTCTACCTTCAGACTCATCACCCTGTCTGACACTCTCTTCCCCTCCAGAACATTCCTCACAAACTCCTCCTTCAGGACCACACCTACCTCATTTCTCTTACTATCCACACCATAATAAAACAGCTTGAATCCTGCTCCTATACTACGAGCCTTCTTACCCTTCCACCTGGTCTCCTGTACACACAGTATATCCACCTTCCTTCTCTCCATCATATCAGCCAGCTCTCTACCTTTCCCTGTCATAGTACCAACATTCAGAGTTCCTATTCTACACTCTTACCTTTCCTCTCCTCCCTCCTCTACTTCTTCGACCAAATTTAATCATGCGAATCGTCAGTACTCTGAATTTCATAACGGATCAGTCGAGGGCCGGGTTAACAACGACCGCCATCAGTGCCGTTGACCTACAGTTACTGCTTTACACTGGATGCCCTTCCTGACGCAACCCTCTCTATTTACACGGGCTTGGGACCGGCACAGAAGTCACTGGACTGTGACCCCCATGGCTAGATTATATTATATTATATCATATCATATTATATTAGATTAGAATAGATTTCTACTATGGTTACTGAACTACTGGCACAGTTTTAGACTAGTTAAAAATTTTTAAAACTAAACTACAGCACTCACCGTCTATTTTCTTTTGAAATTCATCTAAAGGCAGAAGAATCACATCAACAAATTCTGGAGGGAAAAAAAAACAAATTAGTGTTTAAATAAAAAAAAAAATAGTGGATTTATATATATATATATATATATATATAGGAAAATAAATTTTACCTCCATCACCTAAAAAGGCCCAAAGAAAATAATATAGTGAAATTAGTTATGAGTAAGGAAGCTTTGATGAAGACTGTGTGAGAATAACAAAGCAGATGATGATGATGAAGAGGACAGACGCTACACTGGAGTCTTACCGAGCTGCTGAGTGGGGTTGATATTTTCAGGATCATCCCCATTAATGTTGACCATCACAATCTGTGTGCTGCCGTTAGACAGACCAGGATCGAGACATGTGACTGAGAAAAGGAGACAGAGAACAGAGTGGGATTGATCTCTGAAAGACTTGTTTTTCTGTGTTTATTTCAGCCTTGAGTGTTATCTACGTGATCTTGAGTGTCATTTGCAGCTACAGATCAGTATAAAAGAGTCATTTAACTTGTGTTTGA
This sequence comes from Hemibagrus guttatus, assembly GCA_033459395.1. Taxonomy (NCBI): domain Eukaryota; kingdom Metazoa; phylum Chordata; class Actinopteri; order Siluriformes; family Bagridae; genus Hemibagrus; species Hemibagrus guttatus. Next base: position 5,815,665 of record JAUCMX010000018.1, read on the forward strand.
ATAAATTTTATATATATATATATATATA